>JAGFMF010012021.1:16445674-16453018 GCA_019455555.1 Galemys pyrenaicus
AAGATTACTAGAACAACATTTTTAAAGTATAGAAAATTTAAGAACACTCGTGTGATAAAATGCAAACTAAACTGAAACAAACAAAAAAAGTAGTACAAACATTGTGCAGTCAATACTGGACACCCAGAAATCTTTACTGGAAATAGTAATTATACACATTAAATTATTCAAATGGCTTTAGAACTTAACTGTGCTGGTTACTGCCTCAACACACTAGATTTAGTGAAAGTAACAGTATTTGTGTCTAACTCCATTTACAGGGGCTTTGGAAGTTATAGGAAAGAACCAGAGAGAAAAGGGAAATAAAATTTAAATGATTCTTTAGCAAAACTGCAACAAGTTAATTTATTTTGCCCCAAATTCCTTCATTTCTAAGCAAATCTATGTGTTGTAGGGATAATATTGTAGAATCAGGAATCAAGAAGTTAAAGAAACATGGCTTCTGTAACTCCTGCTTTATCAGGTTTTTTTTTTTGTTGTTGTTGTTATTAAGATGCAGTCTAAGATTTTTGTTATTATACTGCTTATATTTATCACTAGTTGTGTTCAAATGTATTTATTTGCAAGATAAGTTTGAAAAGGACTTATCCTTTTCAAGTATAAGTATGGACTTATACTGAGAACAACCAAATAAAATAAACAATTACAATTTCATGGTATGATGAGTTCTGGTGAATTTGAGTTGTTTTGTATTAATATTCAAGTCAATATATATTAGACTAGCAGTTAACCATGCTACCTGACTTGGACTCTTTCCCATTTTGTCAAAAGGTGGAATTCAAATAAGAAAAGTAAGTGTTCATAAATTGTGTTCAAATGGGACCAAATGTGCACCCAGAATATGATTAAAAAGGGCCTTTTGTGATGGTATAGACACAGAAAAAAATTAATACGGTATGCCCATGTGTTTTATTGGGTGAAATTCTGTAAGGTGAGTTTCATAAAACAAATTTCCAGTGTGTTTGTTCAGCTGGTTTGCCCATCACATATAACATTTCTCACTGCACTAGCACTTACTCTAACTTCTACTTTTAGCTCAAATACTAAGACAATAGGCTATATTGTCCATGTATCTAAGCTGCATAAGAAAAGGGTGAGTTATGATTCATTTTTCATTATTAATACCTCCTTCAATAACTGTTTTCATTAATAACTTATCTAGACATAATCATGTAGCAACTTTCATATAAACAGAGTCTAGAAACAACTCTCAAATTATGTATAGGAAAACATGAAAATACTTGTATGTAGTCAAATCACCAAAAAAGAGGAATAGAATTTTCAGTACCCATTGTGTAAGGTCCAACTTAAATATATTTTATTTCAATCTTCAAGTGAAGATTTGATTCTACTTAAGTGATTTTTGTTTTACAAAGAAGTTCAATAGCCCTTGTCAAAAATTTATGTGTGTAACTTTGATGACAGGTTCCTTGAAGAAAAGGACACTGTTTGACATCTTCATATTCCCCATAGCCCATCACAGAAGGAGAGACTTCTATGTTCCATTCAGTGTAACAATATATAAATTAACTTTAAGTAACATAATGCCACAAAAGAAAGAGATTCGGAGACAAATTAAAATCTTGGCTATTAGGTCCTAACACCCGGAACATAACTCACCAGATACTCATACAATAATACCTTTGTACAGTTTTTTGGAATGACTAACAAAGGAGAGTTCCTCTGGGTTATCCAGAAGTGAGGCAGTACACTGGTGGCTCAGGCACTACATGTTTTATTTTAGTTCACATAAATTTTAGAAGACATCACTCAATTTGTTGCTGACCTTTCAAAAAATAGGAAGTTCTGCACATAAATGTGCATTTCCAAGTTGTCTTGATGAAGGGAAAGGACTGACCACCCTGAATTCACATGCATACATGGCAACATATGGTTAGAGCTAAGGTGCTGCTGACCCTTTAGGGCACATGTTCTGTGCATCAAGATCCACTCTTGGTGGCTTCATTTGGCTATGAGATAGCCTAGATGTATTAAATTGTGAGCTGAAAGGAGGTAGTTGCCCAATATCCTTCCTGAACAGATGGACTAAAGCATAGCTTCAGGAACTACTTAATGTCTTGTTTTAATAACCCACTTGATACAGCTAGTCACCAGATTAACAAATGATACCCTACCCTGATTATTTCAAAGCCATATCTTGACAGGAGATAACCTATATCCTGATAATTTTTTTAAAGATTTATTTACTTATGCATAGAGGAACTGGGGTGTAAGCCAGAGGTGCAGGAGGTGAGAGGATTCTCACCAGAGACAAAGTGGGGAGCAGAACAGATGGATTTACTGAAATACACTGCTACGAGGATCAGTGGATGAGACAAGGGAGGTCTGCTGCACCATACATGGGTTAGCTCCTGGGTTTGCTCCCTGGCCAGGAATCGAACTCAGGCTGAAGTGGTGATAGCTTGATAGCACTGAGATTTAAATCCCTAAGCTACCAGGGAGGCCTTTAAATGGTTGTTGCTTTAACAACTAATAGTCACACTATTCCTTAGAAGAGGGACTAGCCAAGGAGTCCACTTGTACAGATAATAAAAATCCTGACCAAGAGTGACCAAGGCTCACTAGCATGCTAAATCGAACACCCCTGCATGGAGATTTAAAATACTAATGAGAAATGCAATGTATGAAGGAGCATGTACCCAGTCTGTGTACGTTCCAGTGAAGTCCAAATCAAAACATGCTAATATACTGCCTCCCTCTGCCCCGCCCTGGTAGACAAACTTCTTTAAAATCCTTTCTTAGTTCTGGAAAATTTTTCTTTCAGCTCTACCTCCCTTGTACTCTGGCATAACTCTAATAAAGCCTTGTCTGGATATAGCTTATCTTGCCTTCCTGCTAATTTTTTTTTTTTTTTATAAGGAATCAGAACCACTATACATCACCAGGTCAGTAACAGCTGCCTGACTGCTGTAGTCATTTGGCTCACTAACACCTTCTCTAAGACTTTTAAAAATTATTTTTAAAATATGATTCCTCAGACACTAACACTAAATACATGCTGTGAGAGACTGAATAATGGGCTTCCCAAGATGTCCAGTTTCTTACTCACTGCATCTTTGTCTCTGTTCCTCAAGACTGCTGGGTCATAAAGGAAACGATTCTATCATATTTCAAAGAACTTCTTCAAAACCCATTATCTCAGGAAACCAGGTATCCCAGCACAGCTCTAAATACTCCTGAGAAACCAAACTAAACTTATTCATCACTAAAATAAAAAAGATCTTGGTAAGAAGAGAATGATTAGTGAAGTTCAGTATTATTAAATCCTTAAGACCATAGGTACTTATGGTCTGAGTGCACATTTGACTGGGAGGTCAGGATAAAAAGCCTTCCTCTGTGGAGCTTCTCTCTCAGAGACACTGCTCTGAGACTCCTTTCTCATACAATGACCTTCTTTGATAAAGCTTCCTTTAGTGCTCAGTTTCATTTCTGACTTAGTGCTGACCCATTTTAAATTTCCTCTTCCCTATCTGTCCTCCTTATTCCTAAGCACCTTTATCTTACTGACCACATAAAGTCCCTTATGATCTGATCCAGATCTACCCCTTTCCAATGGTTACTTTGGAAAAATAAAACTAAGTTCTGTTTTCCTGTCATGCTGTCTCAATACTTCATGATTATGATTTGCCCCTTAGTCTGGCGCGAACTTCTCACTTTCTTCAAAACCCATTACCTCAGGAAACCAGGTATCCCAGCACAGTTCTAAATACTCCTGAAACCAAACTAAACTTATTCATCACTAAAAAAATATCTTGGTGAGAATGATTAGTGAAATTCAGTATTATTAAAATATCTTTTGTGATTCAGTGCAAGTATCATTTCCTTCTTAAATGCTACCGTTGTATACTGGATTAAACTTTGTAAATATTCCACCTACCAACCTGTAGTGGCCCTGACCGAAGGAACTCTACACATCCCACCCTATTGAACTGAAGGTGCCCATGTACACAAAATTAGGTAAAATGCAAAGTTTTGGGCATTTAGGACATATATTAGTACCTAATATTGCTCTCACTTCTGGTACCTAGTACAAATTTGGAGAATTTTCAAAATCACTGCAACATTTGATATCTCACTAGAAAAACAAAGAATTCACTGACTATTATGGAATTCACAGTTATGAGTTAATTAAGAGAAAGAATACAGATGAAAATTTGTCAAAGGAAGAGATACATAGAGCAGTCTGAGAAGATTCCAAAAGCGAGGCTTCTCTTGTCTTCAGGACCCATTGCTCTCTTGGTGTCAATGCTGATTGTATGATTTAGCTGAACTTTGAGTGCAGAGTCTTCACTGGGGTTTTACCACATAGGCTGATGGATAGACAGATTACCCAAGTGGCTGAACTCAGTCTCCAAGTCAATCAATACTGTAAGACCCAAAGCTTCCCACCTTAAATCACGTAGTTGGTCTGTCTGGCATGGCGATAACACTATTAAAATTTAGTCTACCCTCGCCTAAACAAAGGCACTCTTATGAGAAGCTGAGAAAAAAAGTCCAATTAAACAATTTTGGGTGAAGGAAGAAGGTAGGAAGAAATGAAGGGAAATTAGTTTTTATACATATTATTATTGTGTTGAAAAATCATGTACAGAATATACCATAATTTAACCATTTGTAAATTGTAGATAACATTAAATATGCTAAGTCACTAAGAACAAAAGAAACATTCATTAATTTATACCAACATTTCATACCAAATTTATATTTCCTCTAGTTATTTTTTTAAATATTTATTTATTTATTTATACATACAAGAACTGTGGTGTAGGCCAGAGGTGAGGGGGTAGGGGTGTGGGAAGATTCAACAGAGACAGAGTGGAGAGGAGAAGAGATGGATCTACTGAAACGCTGTTGAGGGGAACAGTGGGCAAGATAAGACAGGTGAGGTCTGTTGTGCCACATGGGTTAGCTCCCTGGCAGGGGGAATCAATCTTATGCTGTAGTGGCTGGCGATAGCTTGAAAGCACTGTGTCTTTAACCTCTGTACCACCAGGGAGACCCACTCCTATAGTTTTTAACTCGCAAAATGATGTCTACTTTTCAGTAATTTTTATTATATGATAGAATTTATTTTAATTTTATGAGACTGCTTGTAACTTTTGGGGCTAGAGATTCAATTTAATAAGAAAGAAAGAGTTCATTTAGTTACTTGATCTTTTCTGGTAAACAGCACTAGGCTATTCATTTAAGGGTTTGAGTATTTCTTTGTGGACTGTTGATCCTAGGTGAGTGCTAGCTTCTTATTTCTGGTTTGGCAGCTGGCTACAGTTTGCCAGACATTGTACATGTGCTTATCACCACAGAGATAAGTTAGAGCTAACAAGGAGTGTCTTCACATATCTACTCCAAGGTCATGTCAGCTTTGGTGGCAGCAGGGCCAAGTTACATTTTGATATTAATATAACAAAACATGAGAATTCAAATTAAATGACAGTTACTATGATTTAGCATGACAACATTTGGGATTAGAACCTTGAACAGTGTTTTCTCTGGATTATTCCCAAATCTTACTCATCACAGCACTTCTCTGTGATTCAGAGACAAAATTACACTTTGGAATTGATATTGTTTTCATCATCAATGACTACTCTTTATATATTTATATTTACATTCCACTTTCCTGCATATATGCTTCATCCCTTCCCTAAATTTAGTTATTTTTAACTGAGGTAATATTTGGATGTCCCCATCAGGCATTACCACTGTGGTACAGGCACCATCAAATCACCCATAATCTGCCACCACAGTCCATTATGCTCCCTTCCCTCTTCATTCTTATCTCTCTTCTACCCTCTTCCCACCTTGGTATTTCAGTTCTATAGCCAGTTAAAGGTTAGTTTTTAAGCTTGTCTCTGTCTGTTTTTTTACATAGAAAAAAAATCATAAGAATAAGCTATGCTTCTATCTTCTTTTCTAGTGAATAATCATCATGTACAGAAAGTTAGTACTTGCTAAGGATAATCAATTATTACCTAATTTCAAGTTGAACTACAGACTCCTTCATTGGAGTATTTCTGATAAGGACTTTATGGCCCACCCAATAAAAATGTAGTATTGTCCACTGCATAGCCCTCAGAATAAATTTTATTTTTTCTTTAAATACTTTTTTCCTCAGAATTAAATGGTGCTTTTGATTTTTCTGAGTTGCTTTAGAAAATAGAGATACCATTCCATTCATATGATTCCTAATTTGGATATATAAAATGTGTACAGTTTGTCCAGTAGAGAATTAATCATGATACAAAAGGGAAAAATTAAAATGCACATATGTGAAACCAAATATATTTTGTGACTGGTACACATTTGAGACAGTCATAAAGCAAAATGTTGACTGATACCTGGTCACTCTGATTATATACTGTTGCCAAGGAAATGTAGCTGAAATACATAAATAAATATGCTGCATGGGTGTTTCCTTGTTTCCAAAAAAGAGAATATGCAGCACAACTGTTATGTAAACCCCTTCATTATTCCCACTGTACAAATATTTTGTAGGTGGTTCTTCATAAAAACATTCTAAAATATATACTTGGTTGCCTTTGCTTACCTCAAGTTATTCTACAGTAAATGTTTATGTTTGAATACAGCTTATCATTGGTTTTAATGGTTAGAGAAATGAATAATAAGAAATATAGAATGCATGGTATGAACATTAGTCTAACTCAGTTATAACATCAATAACTAAGAATATTACAGCACTCCAACAATTTCTCAAATTTCCATAACAAATGAACATAAAAAATTCAAAATAAACAAACACACAAAATGGAGAACTGGTTTCCAGACACTGTACATGTGCTATCATCACAGAGAAAAGCTAGAGCAAACAAGGAGTGTCTTCACATTTCTATTTTTGTGAAGAGGAGAGGGTTGGGGAGTACTACAGCTCTGAAATCAGCATGACTATTTTAGCTACTCCTCATGAATCAGGTCTCTAAATGTTGCCCATAATATTTTCTCATGACCCCGAACATTTTTCACTATAGCAAACACTCCTGACTTTGTGATACAGTTTGGCTATTGATAGTGAACCCAGAATATAGGAGAGGAAAATATTCCATCCTAGAGAAATTTAAACTTGATGATCTCCAAACTCCACAAATATCTTGTGAGCTCATACTTCTGCTTTAGTTATTTACATATCCAGTGTCATGATTGGAAATGGTACTATATCAACAGGTTGGAAAGAATAAACAATAACAACATAGGTTGATTTTTTTTTTTAGATTTATTTATTTATGCATACAAGCACTGGGGTACAGGCCAGAGGTGTGGGGGGGTGAGAGGATTCACCACAGACAGAGCGGGGAGCAGAACAGGCAG
>JAGFMF010012021.1:16453882-16483882 GCA_019455555.1 Galemys pyrenaicus
CTCCCTGCTCTCTGTGGTGAATCCTCTCACCCCCCCATACCTCTGGCCTGTACCCCAGTGCTTGTATGCATAAATAAATAAATCTTAAAAAAAAAAAAATAACAGGCACCATGGAAAAAGAAAAGTAAAGGAAAGAACAAATTCTGGAGAAAGCAACACCATAGAATAGAACAAAACCACAATTAGATACCACCTCATACCTGTGAGAATGGCCCATATCAAAAATATCAAAAACAACAAGTGTTGGTGAGATTGTACAGAAAAATGAATACTTGCATACTGGTAGGGAATACAGATGGATTAGGTCCTATGTTAAGAGTATGGAGGTTTTTCAAAACATTAAAAATGGACCAGCCATGTGATCTAGCAATTCTATTCCTAGGCATCTGATGAAAAATGCAAAAACACTAATTTTAAGGGATAGATACTTTCCCATTTTCACTGTAGCACTATGGTTTTACAAACCAAGCTATGGAAATAACCTAAGTGCCCAAAGACAGATGAATGGATTAGGAAGATGTAGTCATGGAATACTACTCAGCTACAAAAAAGATGAACTCTTGTCATTTGGGACAACATGGATGGAGCTGGAGGGAATGATGCTAAATGAAGTAAGTGAGGAGAGAGACAAATACTAGGAAGTGTTACTTTTTATATGAAATACAGAGAAAGAAAACAATAGGTGAGATAAAGCCAAACCAATAACAAACTCTCCGTAGAACTAAAGCTACTAGAGGGGGAGAGAAAGAGGGAAAACACATGTTAAGGTAGCACAATGGACTCTGGTGGTAGAGTATGGGTGTCTTGGTGGAAAATGTGGTGTGGTAACAACACCCGAAGCAGGAGATACTATATTTGTAAAACATAAACAGCAATAAAAAGCAGGAGATACTATATTTCTAAAACATAAACAGCATAAAAACCAATGTTACCTTAATAAAAAAAAATTGTGAAAAAAATAAGCAAATAAATTCCTCTAAAATACTAAAAAGAGTAAACTACATACCCTAATAAAGTTATAAAGCATGTATGTCAAACTGAAAATATTTTAAAAGAATGCCATTTTTGAATGAGGAAGTCTTGGGCAAAAACTCAATTTACCTGCTTATAAAACTTGGACAGTCTTAGTCTGTATTAGTCAAGGTAACTAATAGTACGGTAACTCCCAAATTTCAGTGACTTGAACCCAATTTTCAACTCCCAAACAAATCCTAATTTTCTGTGTCTTAAACCTAATAAAAGTTAATTTTTCTCTGGTCTCATAGTCTGAGAGTAGGCTGACTGACCCTGATGGTATTGCAAGATGTGCCTCAGTTACTCAAGGTCCTTCCATCCTCTGGAGCCACTACGAGTTTCCTGTTAGATCATCTGCATTCAGCATATCAATGAATATAGAAAAAGAATGTAAACCATCTTGTGAGACTTTTATCAGGCATTCTCTAGAAGTTTGCTATTCCACGCATTATTCTACTGAACTAAGTCACAAGAACTGTCTAATTGTAAGGTTTCTGGGAAAAGCAGAGGAGTGAGTCAAATTCCTGGGAGACAAAGCAGAGGATCACAGTTCCAGCACTAATGATCAAAAAGTGCATACTTCCTGATAAAGCTAAGTCAGTTGTTAATACATTGGAATACTTTAATATCACTTGGTAATGAGTTGTGACATGAGCCACAGGTAACTTTCCTGTCACACATTCAAATACTTACATACTTTAACCAAATTTACATACACATTAGAGAAAATTTTAAAATAAGAACAGTACGATAGAAAATTGATGACAAAAAAGATAGCAAATGGACACAAATGATAGATTTCCAAGTCACAAGTGGAATTTTACTTGGATATTTGCTTAAATTTCTTGAAGAACCTATATAACTTTATAGATTCAGCTCAAAATGACCTTTAATTAGGTTTTCTTTAGCACTTCTTCGCTTCTTATAGACAATAGCAAATGTCCCCTTATCTGTCTTCCTATAGAATTTTATACTTTTCTGATGAGTATAAGCATGTGTAAAAAGCATTTTAAAGTATTACACCCCTTATTACATTGCTTCTATTTGTTTATGTATGAACTCCTGAGGCCATTGTATTTTTGTTCAGAACCGGTAATTAATGGATATCTAATAAATGCAAATACAATCATGCTATGTCTTCACCAAAACCTTTCAGTGAATTACACACGTCCTTTAAAAAGTAGACAAGGGCCTCCCTAGATTCACAAGGGGGTAAGCATCACACTATGAAGCATCCACAACCACTGCAGCATGAGTTCTATCCTCGGCCAGGGAGGGGACACACATGGTGCAGCACACCTTTTCTGCCTCACCTGCTGCTCCCCTCAGCAGTGTATTTGAGGTCATTCTACCTGTTCTCTTCCCCACTCTGTCTCTGGTGACTCTTCTCACCACCACACCTCTGGCCTGCACCCTTGCTCTTACATGCATGAATAAGTAAAATTAAAAAAAAAAAAACAAAATGTAGACAAACCTCTTCATGAACTGTTCCATATCTACTTATCTTTCCTTATTCATACCCTATGATTTGGTCATAATGAAACTGTTTGAATTCTTGAAATAAGTGACCTTTTGCAACTGAGTTTCTCTCTGCCTGGAATCCTTCCTACCCCTTTTTACCTTACTGATTCCTAACTCAGTTTCAGCTAGGTCAGACATTCATTAGAAAAAACAGCATCCTACATTTGGAAGATTCCCTGCTACCTTTTTGTAAAACAAATGGTACTTTAACTAAAGTAGTACATACACTGTTTATACTCATTTAATTGTCTCCTTCTCACTAGGCTTTTCTATAGAGAGATATTAATTCTATTAAAAACTATGACTACTAGACTACTGACAGGTATATAGTAGTTGACTGTTGAATAAGTGCATAAAGAATGTCCACTGTAATTAACTAGGATTAGTTCAGTGAGGGCCAACTGATTTAGTGCAGTGCTACAAACTCTAGAACTTACTCCATTTCTCCTTCTGAAAACTGCTATCTTCTACTACTGACAGGGGCAATATATCAAAGTCCATCTCATCTGCTCTGCACAAAGTTCCTATCACGAGGAAAAACATCAACATATACCCATTCAAACCTGCTTTCTCTCCTTATTTCTCTATTTCATCACTTCCTCAGTAAGCCAGGTTTAAAAATCTCAGAATCATTTTTAATAGTTCCCTCAGATCTCATTAGTTACTATGCCCCATAGATATGACCCATGAAAGATATCTTGAATTCATCCTTTTCTTTCCAGTCCTACTGCTACTCCCATAGTTCAGGTTCTCATTACTTGTCACCTGATCTAATTCAATAGCCTCCCAGGGTGTCTCTTCACTTTTATTCTCTCCCTCTTCCAATCTACTTTACACATTGCAGCCAGGGTAATTGACCCAGAGGTCAGTTCACTCCCCTACTCAAAAACCTTCAGTGTTTCCCCATTTTTTAACCAAAAAAGAGCAGCAAATCCTCAGGCTAGCATTCAAAGACCTATATAATCTGGCCCCAATTTATCTTATCCTTTCCAGTCTTATTTTATAGTCCTCCCCTTCATTGTAGCAAAACTGGTTTAATTTTCATTCCTAGAACTTATCTTGCACTTTCTCACTTTTATGCTTTACTCATGTTCTTTTTGCTAAGTCTAACCTGCCTTCCTTCCTATGAACCTGCTGTCTTTTCTCACCTCTCTCTACAGGGAGTTTCAAGTCACACCGTGTGGGTGATTCACAACTGGAATGGATAGAATTTTGTAGTTAAGCAATTCATTTCTGAATATCTTGGTTATTATGTTCTCAAATATTTTCCTTTTGCTATTTAAAATTCCTCTCATTGTTTTTGTTCATTTTTATTATAGATTTCTTTATTTGTATAATCTCATTCAGGAATAAATATGTCCTTCTTTTCTACAGCTCTCCACTATTTTTTGTTGTTGTTGTTGTTGTTTTCTCTATTAAATTTGTCATACTATAAGGGACTGGAATTGTTATTTTGTAAATATTTCACTCATGGTTTTCTTGAGAAAGAAATATATCTACACTTTGTAGAATAATCCACCTCCATTTTTTATTAGGAATATCTCAACCAAATAATTTGGTTGATGGCATAGAAATCTCAAGACTATATTTTTAAATTTAGTTATATTTACTGAGGATAGTATTAACTCCATGCAGGGGACACACCATATAATTCCTTTAACCCATAGATGTTTAAGTTTCCCCAAAAAGGAATATGACAAAATTCAATTATTAATTAATATTCCACATAATTTAGATTCAATGGACTTGAAAAGCTTGGTCAAATTTAAAAATTAAAGAGAACTTTTACTTCTGAACTTAGGAATTGGTGGATCAGACCTGTTCTATTATGAACACCCAGAAAACTGGACATGACTTATGAAATAATTTTTCTCAGACATTAGACCCTGGTGGCTCAAGGACATGATCAATGAAACACAAAAGATAGGTTTCATTTGATAATTTTACTGAATTTTTGTGTAAAGGTACAATGTGAGAGAAAGACCCAAACAAATCATGGCAACCTTGCAAATTTGAAGAGACAGTGATTGGAGGAAATCAAAACTAAACTGACTAAAATTTGTGGGGCACTATATGAGAAACATGGAGTTTTGCAAAAATATGATTCTATAAAGATCTCTAGAAGTCCCAATTTTGTTGTTGTTGAATTCTAAGGTACATAAGTATTGCTGTAAGAGTCCTTCAGGCTAGGTGAAGAACCATTAGCAAAAGAACAAGTAGTAGGAGTTGTGAAATAAATAATTCCAAGAGCTCTAAATTTTAACCAGCCTGTGTGGAGAAATTCAATGAATATTCTTAATTGGAGTAGATACCCTGAATAGGCAATATATAGTAAGCAAGACTGAAAATGGTAGAAAATGGCACTAGACTAGACTTAAAAGCTGCAGTATATCTATCATAAGAAATTAAAGGCAGCTAAAAAATAAAACTAAAAAGAATCAAGCTGATCAACAAAACAAATACCTTTCAAAGGAATATTCAATACTCTTTAAAGAAAGCAAAAAAAAAAGTACCCAGAAATTAAAAATTAAATATTTATAATACCTAGCATGCAAAAATAAATGCTAGATATAAAGAAGCAAGAGAATATCATTAACATTAAAAAAAATAAAACACTTAGGAAAAATCCACTATTAGGATAGGTGATGGTGGATAAGGATTAGTAGGCAGGACTTTAAAATAGGCACTATAAACATATGAAAGAATTTTAATGAAAGCATGAATATAAAGAGTAGAGGAAGGGGACATATTTTAAATATGGAACACACAAAAAAACCCATAATATCATCAATGAGTATGCAGTAGACATATAACAGATTAGACAGGTCAAAGACTGTTGACCATGAAGACATATCAAGAGAAATTTTGAAAACAAAACACAGAGAGGAAGAAAAGCTAAAAAATGAAAAGAATCTCACTGACCTTGGAACAATATTAATTATATAACAACTGGAACAATATTTGAATAAATATGCAATTATCGAATAAATTTGATAAAAAAAATTCACAGATATAAGAAAAAAATCCCCAATAGAATAAACCTAAGGAAATGTATACCAAGGTTCATCATAATAAAAATACTAGAAACCAATAATGAAGAAACCATTTTAAAGCACCTAAAGGGGAAAACAACTTTATGAACAATGGAACAAAAATATTAATTTTACTGCAATCTTATAAAAAGCAATGTTAGAAGATAAAATAATGCAACATCATTAATGTGCTCCAATGAAAGAAAAAACTGTCAAGGTGAAATTCTATAACTAGTGAAAATATATTATTCAAAATCAAAGTCAAAATATATACATTTGTCAAACAAAGTCAAGTGAATTAACTTCCAACAGGCATACATTAACAAAAAAAGTTTAAAGAAGTTCTTTAGACCAAAAAATATGATCCAAATGGAAACATGAATCTGTAAATGATCTAAATGGGAATTTGGATGGATACTAAGGGAATGAAGAACTCCAGGAATGATATTTTATGAAATATAAAAATACATTTTTTTCTCATTTTCAATTACTTCAAAAGATAACTGTATATAGCGAGAACTATACCAATATATGTGAAATTAATTATATAAAGTGAAGTAAAACACAGTAACAGCACAAAAAAGAAGAAAGGAAAATAGAAAGATTCCTACATGATGCTAAATGTTAAAATTGAAGATAGACTCTAAGTAAAAGGCAATAGAGGAGATAAAATAGAATATGAATAGAGTAAATCAATTAGAAGATAAGCAAATATGAAAAAATAAGCAAAAAGCAATAAAAACTACACAAAATAACAGTAGTATTGTGTTAAATCACACTGATACATTAATTTTAAATGGCATAAACAAACAGAAGTAAAAATCAAGATCCAACTTTATGATGCCAATAGAAACTCAATTTCAATACAAAGACTTAAAATGGAAATTACATAGAAACATATTACATGAAAATACATAAGAGATAAAGGCTATATTAATGTTAAAGTGCAATTCAGAACCAGAAATACTGTCAGAAATAAAAAGAAATCTTATGTAATGCCAAAAGATCAGTCCACACAGAAGACATAATGCTAAATATATATATGTCTGTGTTAGCCAACTTCAAAGATAGCCCCCTGTAATTGCTACTTTCTAAAATTCATGTTCTTCTCAGTCTTTTCCAACATTGTAATAGAAACGGTATATGTAACTAAAAGCACAGGACCAATTTGACATCAATTCTGATACTAGATTATAAAATATTCTGCACACCCCTCAAATATTTTTAAATTAAATAATACATTTCTTAATTTTCCAGAGGACTTTTTAAAAATATTTTCAACTAAATAGTAATGGAACATAATGAATAGTAATTAGTGAAATGCAGATAAAGCAATGCTTACAGAAAATTTATAAATTTAAATGTTTAATTAAAAAAAAAAAGATTTTGGGCCTGCCTGGTAGCACAAGGGGTTAAGTCTCAGAACTATCAAGCTATCAGCAGCCACTGAAAAATGAGTTCAATCCCTGGCCAGGGAGCTAACCCATGCAGCGAGTAGCAGACCTCTGCTGTCTCACCGGCTGCTCCCCTCAGCAGTGTACTTCAGTAAATCTGCCTGTTCTGCTCCCCTGCTGTTACTCTGCTGAATCCTCTCACTACCGCGACCCCCTACCTCTGGCCTATATCTCAGCTCTTGTATGCAAAAGTAAATAAAATACATCTTTAAAAAAAATTTAAAAAATGTTAAAATTAGGAACTTATGCTTTCTCCTAATAAAGAAATTAGGAGAAAACAAGTGTAAATTAAACTAAGGTAACTACAGAGAAGTGGAAACAAAAATATGAGTGGCAACTAATGAAAGAAAAACAAAATGGCAACAGAGAATATCAATTAAAACAAAGTTGAATTTTTTAACAGTCCATAAATTTGGCATACTTATAGCTAGACTAGTTTTAAAAAAAGAAAACAAATGATTCATATTAAAAACATAACAAAATATCACTGCAGATGCTGCACAAATTATAACAAGTAACATTATGAATGACTTTACAACAAGAAAGCTGGCAACCTATAAATCAAATGTACAAATTCTTCCATTCAAGACAGATTGAAATAGAAAGACTTAGAAAATTTAAATACCTTTATATCTACTACATAAACTGAACTCACAATTAAAAATATGTCACTCAAAAACACCAAGGTCATTCTGGTAGATTCCATTAGACATTTTACCCTAATATGATAGCAAAACCAGACCAGAAATAAACTACAACAAAGCAAAGGAGGAAAAAAAAATACCTTAGTTTCCATAACCATAGACTGACAAAATCCTTCACAAAATATGAATCAACTGACTGCAGCGTTAGAGCAAAAGAAATATTCATTATGACCAAGTTTATTGCAGGCATGCTATTTATTGGGTGTATTCTTCAAATACTGGGTGTGAATTTCAAAAATCTATCAATGAAATTCACCATATCAGCAAAATAAAGGAGAAACACCATAGACATAGTAGCTATAGAAAATATCCACTAATTAAAAACTTTCAGTACTCTAGGAAGAGAAAGATTTTTTAAATTAATAAAGAGTATCCACTGAAAAACTTTTACTTCCACAATCATAAAACAGAGAATGCTTTCTCCTTAAGATCAAGAACAAAGTTAAGATACTCTAGCTAGTACTATCTCTCTGCATAATAAACTGCCCTTTTTCTTTGGGTCACACTTCTTAAGAAGTTATTTAAATTATTATAGCCTTTTTTACCACAAGATAGGATTCCTGAATCTCTGCCATTGGTGATATTTCTTCAGCAAAAGGAAAGTAAGAAACTGTCATGGCAAAGAAAGAAAAAAAAAAAAAAAAAGAAACACAGACCTGAATTGAAGGAGGCAAATGTTTGTGTTTTTTTGGTAAAGATTTATTTTTATTTATGCATACAAGAACTGGGGTGCAGGCCAGACGTGTGGGGAGGTGAGAGGATTCACCAAGACAGAGTGGGAAGCAGACCAGGTGGATCTGAAGGGAGCAGTGGGCAAGACAGGAGAGGTCTGCTGCACCATGTGGGTCAGCTTCCTGGCTGGGTATCGAACTCATGCTGCAGTGGCTGGAGATAGCTTGATAGCGCTGACTTTAACCCCTGCACCACCAGGAGGTCCCAAATGTTTACTTTTGGGGGCTAAAAATAAGAGGGTTCCTTATTTCTCATCAAGAGAACCACAAGTCAAACACAGATTCAAGCTTGGGTTACAGCCTTATTTGCTCTCCACTCTTGGCCAGTAACAGGTACATCATGGTAATTTCTGCCACTCAGTTTCTGGCAAGTTTAGTGATTCTTGAAAGATTACACAAAAACTCATCAACTGGTAAATTTCCTAGTATTTGTGACACTGTTACTTTTGCTTCAATTGGCAGTCAGCAGCTGTGTTCCCAGGGCACAGATGGCAAGGATTGTCTGCATTCCAGACCCAGGTTTTGCTGGAAAGGCTAGGAGAAGAGCCAGTAAACTTATTAAGAGCATCAACAGAGGGATAGGTGGAGAAAGAATAAATAAATGATTGAATAGACAATACCAGGAGAATTGTTCATAGAAGGATTTATCAACCAGTGGGAAAATTGTTACTTCAATAAATTCTTTCATGTTATTCCCCATCAACACCCCACCCACCCTAAAGTAGAAGAATTCTCTTTTGCTGAAAAGAGAGCTGGATTTCTTTTGTTGTGGGAAATTTGGGTAGTGGGATTGCCTTAAAAGGGGGGTAGAACATAAAGATTAGATTGATTTATTATTCTATATAATAATTCTATATATAAATTGAGGATAAAAATTAGAAAGCTGCATGAGATGTGTGGTGATAAAGTCAGAAGTTTGAGATACAGAAATGTCTGAGCACAGCTGCCGTAACTGTGAAGTAAATTAACAGGGGCAGAAGAGAGAATTTTCTAGACCTTCAGAGAATGTCAAGACTTCATTTTTCTATTTGCTATCTGGAGAAACTAAAGACTTAAAAAAACTTATTTTTCAGTATTTAGTTATGGAGAATTTATCTGAATACATTATGCCAAGACTATATCTTTCTTCAAACTAGATTTATTAAGGTCATTCTTTTCTTTACACTTAATGGATGTTAGAAAAACAAAATTCACAAATTTAGAGACCTAACTGGTTTTATTAAATGCAGCATCTAATCTAGATATTGCAAGGAATTACATAAAATGCAGGTTATTTATAGATAGAAAGGGCAGATAAGATTAATAGTAAAAAAAAGATTATGTCAGTAAAGCCATTTTTTTTTCTCATTGGCAGATCTTACACAGATTTATCTCAATGGTGCTGGTTAGGAAACTCCAGAGTGACTTGTTTAGGATTATACTTTTTTTTAAGTTTACACTTTTGGAATAACTTTGAAACTGCAATGAAATTAGTATTACATTGGGTGGGGACCTGACTAGAAGCACTTCATTTTGGGACCATTTGAGGCAGTTGGGCACAATGAAAATTACAAAAGGTATTAAGAAGTATGCCCATTCTTTAACTTGTTTTATTTTCCTTTTCCAAATCACTTACAACAGTTTTTGTAAATAAAAATTAAGTATTCCTCCAATCAGCAATTAGAAGTTACAATTGTTTATTTATTTGAAAAGAGCCTTTAAGCTGCTCCCCTATTTAGAAGATATTAGACAGACTGTTTCTGCCCATTTTACCACTACATAAACTGAGGTTTTGAAAAAGCAGAGTGAATTATATGGGTGAATTTAGTGTAAGCCTTGGAACTGGAAATTTGACATTGTCTCTGAACTCATAGAAAATTTAACCTCCCATTAATAACATTTAATTGACAACTCTGTAGCACTATTATGAGAATGCTACTTGCAATTATATTTAATCTACTATTAAATTCTAACTCATGAATACAGAAGTAACCCCTATTTGAAATGTTAATGATGCTGTTTGTGATATATTATGATATATATGATTCTGGAAAGTTAAATATGTGTCATTCAAGATGTCACACATAAATATAGAAACGAATCTAAGTGGTGTTTTTTTTAATCACCAACTAAATTACAAATGGATTAGAGACAAGTCTTTTAAAATTGCCTTCTAGAATAAAATGTACATATATTACCTATGTTTACTATTGTTCCAGGTATATGAAGTAATAGTTATAAGAAATAGAATATCTGGTTATTTGTTCTATGTAACTGAAGCCTGCTGGATTAATTGTTTCTTTTAGAAATACAGATAATTGTAATCCAGTGATTGCCTTTGTTCCAAGCAATGGATTTTAATTACATTTGGGAAATGTAATTAATAATAATTATATTATTACAACTCCACAATATTAATTACAATTATATTAAAATAAAGAACTCTAATTCCATTTGGAAAAAAATAGAAGTGATTTTTAAGCTCAAGGCATTCTTTCAAATTCTGAGTGCTTTTTTAAAAAAACAAATATTGCTATTCTCTTTAAAATAAGTATTTTCTCCTTTTACTCAGTTGACCTCATGATACCCTGAATTAATTTTATTTTTCACTCAATATTCAGCTTTCAATGATAGTAGAGAGTCAAATCAGCCAGCAAACTAGCTGGATTTTGTTGTTGTTGTTAAAAGGTGAAGGTTTTTGTTAAAAGTTGTTGAATTAATGTACTTGATTGCACTGACTAATTATATAACAGTGCAGATGCCAGACTTGTTTTAGTCCCCAAGTCCTAAAAGAGAAGTCAATTTATTTGATAACAAAATCTAAGCTCTGAAGATACTGCTTCAGTGAAACAGCTTGATACAGGGATTTGTTGAGGTTATCCCCACATTCACAATTTTACAGAGTATAATTTCCATAAGCAGGGGAGGTTCCATATTTTCTGCCCCATCTGATAAAGGTTCTATCAAGGGGAAGCTAGAGAAGACTTCGACACTTAGAACAGGACACATGGAGGGTGCAGGTGGAGCAGAGACATGTGAGGAAGAAGGGCACATTTGCTTTTTAGCTTGAGACTTGCATCAAGCACTTAGGGGACATGGAAGGAAATACATAGAGTTGAAATACATAGATGCAAGAGATGTGAATGAGAAAACCATGGAGAGGCTGACAATGACAGCTTTCACCTTGATTTGTACTTTGACTTTGCTCCTTTCATATCAAACTTGTCTGGTCCCTTCTGTCAGAAGGTTCCTATGGTTCCCTGCCAGAAGATGCCTTAAACCTGACGCAAATTTTTATTTTGGGTCCTCAGCAAGACCCAGTCTGGGCTAACCCTTTTTGGCTGAGCATTTACTCACAAGGGGATGGGTAACTTTGGTTGTCTTATTGAGAAACTAATATTCTTCCTTTCCTTGTATGCATACTAGCCTATTAAAGTTCCTTCACACTAAGAATATTCTTGTATTTATGCAGTGTATAGTAGAAACCACTTAGAGCATGCAAGTTTGGGGGTCCTGTGGTATTCCTCAATTCTGCCACTAACAATAACTTGGGCTATAATAAATCAATAATAAGAGCTTTGGGTATTAAAAATATATATACCAATACCTCATAAGGAATATGCTAATTATATCCAATCACAGGATTTTTTAGTCTTGAATCATTCTTTTTACTTAAAATTGTTTCCAAAAATTTCAGATATCAGGAAAATGATAATTTTCCTGCTAAGGTAACAGCTTCTTTATAAATTCCTAAGCTGTAAATTTGAAGCACTGGAAAAAACCTCAGAATGCTAGGATGTAACAGATTTCAGTAACACTGAATTAAAGGAACGAAGAGGATTTTACCTTTATTCTGTTCAGTCTCTCTACTGGAGTTCTATAAAGATTTCACATGGCACAGAAGCCAATGTGCATGCTAAATATCCTTCCAGGTTATGTACCAATTGCCAAAAAATCATTACTAGATACCCCCAAGCAAGTCCTAAATGAAAAACAAATAACATAAGAAAAGGTGAAAGAATTAAAGACTAACTTTTGATTCTGTGGAAATTTATAATTTCAACTACCACCCTAGATGATCATGATACATGAAATTTTTTGGACAACCATTATAGAATTACTGATCAAAATGCTAGAGCTGTCAGGATCAATTAGAATAAATGAAGATGTAATAGGAGAAACGTAGTATCTAAATATACCATCACAAAATAAAGGATTTCAGGCATAAATAAAAATCTGGAATTTGAGACAAAAAATAATGAAATGACATCATCAGAGTCCACCTTTATTATAAGTGAATTTAAAACTACCAAGTATGATCTCAGATTCTCATAGGATAAGATATTCCAGAATTTGGAAATATATATTGACTAGAAATGAATTTTGTCAACTATGTCACAGTCATAAGACATATTTCAAATGTTCCTTAAATTTAGCACTATAGTTACATTATATAGCTTCTTTGTTTTGAGAAGAAATGCCTCTAACTAAAACAATATACATGTTAGCATTTTCACATATCTTTACATATGTGCATATACATACATATACATGTACACACACTGGGGTCACTGGGATATGAAGATGTGAAGGCACTAACATCTATGTACGAGGATATGAACTGCCTACATTTATTTGGACTCTGCCAATTGTGGATTTTTCTAAAGAAAAATTTTTAGAAATTGCATGCTAGGGAAAATCAATCTCTAATAATCAGGTTAATGATGAGTAAGACTGGTTAATATTTGATCAAAAGTGAAAAAGTTAATATACATCTGTCCTAGATCCTTCAAGAAAGACTGACAACAATTTATAAGGTCCAGAATAAAATGAAAAGGCAAGATTCCTTGTTCAAATATCTTAAGAATTTCAATATACCAAGGGCAGGATATGAAATCAAGTGTGGTATACTTCTAAAAACTCTGTGCAAAACTTTAGGTTACATATGACCACAATGCCAGTTCTGTCTCTAAGTGTATTTGAGTGATGAATGTGGAAATTCCTTGGAGTTTTGAAAAGATGGCTCAATTGGTATGTTTTTTTTTTTTTTTTAAAAAAGTGATACAGAGAAGGATGATGCATCCAGGAACCAACTGGAAAGTTGTGTAATTATGTGATTAAAATATATATTCTGGTGGTTAGTGACATGTTACATATATTTACTGTGGAAGGGGAATGTTGGGTGGCTTAATAGATACAGCTAATTGATATAATCTGGCATAGTGCATAGTATGCACTCTGACTAGTTTCTACAACTAATTTAGAATTCAACAGAATAATGTGAAGTCTTTTACTACTTAATTAAACTTCTGTAATGCCTGTTTTACCAAGATGAATAAAATACATAAATTGTATGAAGTGACATCTAATGCACACAAAAAAGAGAAATGTAAAAATCAGAATAGTGGGTACATTAAACTGATTCTTAATAATTGAAACCAATTTAATCATTTGTGATTATTTTATTCTAGCTGACGTAATACTGTAGCAGTTATATTCTAATTATAACCTGTTTCATTTTACTCTGCCTTTCTAGTTAATTATTACAGTCAATTTGTAAAATGACATGGTTCCACATTTGCATAGGTCACTATTAAATAAATGAATAGCTGAAATTACTCTAGCATTGAAGTGTCAACTTTGGTAGAAGTCAAGAGGACTTCAAATGTTCTTCTAACACCCCTTAATGTGTTAATGACCACTATTAAACTGCAATTAAAAGGCCAGGAAAAATGCATGAAACAGTTAATAGAAAAATAGCAGAGACACAATTAAAACGATTCTGGATTTTTTTTTTTTTTGACTGATAGAAAATAAAGTGATAGGCTGTAAGAAATGTAGTGTGAATCTATTTCCAATTCAAGGCAGAGTTGACAGTTTAATGATAACAAATCATAGGCTGCCTTTTTTTGGGAGCATGGAACGTCAGCTTAAAATTAACATCAGTAGTAAACAAGACAATGTGGTGATTTTATCTTGTATTTAAATTACTACTTATTATGGTACTAAATAATAGCTTTAAATAACTTGGTGTCCAGATTACTGATATACAGTCTATCTGGAATAGAAAAAAAAAAGAGACAGTACTGAAAGATATGTTTAAGTTTTTGTCATCCTAAATAAAGCATAAACGCATGTCTTCAACTGTGCAGTCTTGTAGAGTTTCCTGCGAAACCTTTCACAAAATCTGTTGTACAGTGAAACCCTAGCATTGTCATTAGAGCACTTCACTCAGCACAGACTATATTTCCAAGTGTCAGGGATTTTGCTTAACTAGGAAATACACCAGAAAAAAAAAAAGAAAGAAACTTCATTAAATTTATACAAAAAACATTCAACTTGGGAGAAGCATCTCAAAACCAAGAGGTTAGACACTTCAACAAAAGACACATTTGCAAATTATGAGTTTTTTTTTTAAGCCAGTTTTCCCAGGTTTCTTTTTCTTGTCCTGGATTTCACAAAATGTGAAAGTTTCCTAAGAAATTTTTTTATCAGATGTTATTTACTGAGTATAAGCCAAGGATGCACAAATGTTTGTGTTGTACTTTAGTACATTTACCCATGGGCAAGGGGTTTAACTATAGTTTGTGAACACAAATAAGGAACAGGGCACCATAACAGTTACCAGGGTATCTTAAGTACAGAACTATACCCATATCTTATTTCCATGATTATATTAATATTTCAGTCATAACTAGATTTTTGCTTTGAATTATCTATGCTGTCTTAGTTCTACAATTAAATTCTTATATAAAGTTCATTATAATTTTAAGCAGACATATGTCCATGATAAATTCATGTATAACACAGAATCCTTGATAATGGCAACTAGTCATCTCTGAACATTGATCTTAATGATTGGTGGAATATAGCATTAGTGGCATGCTCAAGCTGCATAATATTTATATATTTCTAATATCAACTATATAAAAATTCACTTGACAAGTATAAAAATATAACCAGTGGAGAATACTGCATAAAACACATAATATCATAGAAATAGCTTATAGTAGCCTAAGGAAAAAAAAATGTTTTACAATTGGAAATTTTAGAGAAGCTGATTTAAGCCCATATGGGAAGCATGACTGATAAATTATTTTGTAGATTCCTTAAGTGTCTGATGGCCAGCAGTGGTCAGAATGACATTTGTCAACAGTGTGGGATTCAATTTATGAATTAAATATTTGAGAGCAGTATTTCAAATGTGTTATAACCCTCTATTTAAGAGGTAATGAGAAAATGGATTGGGGTAATTATCACTTACTAAAAAAGGGTATTTTAAAAGAACATTTATATTTAGTTTACACTAGTATACAAATATCTACCAACTAAATTTTCATGTTTCTGATTTTAAAAATGTATTTATTGGTGGTTTCTAGAAATTAATTTCTTACATTACAAGCTATCTTTTACAGGAAGACATTTCTGTGTTTTTTGTCCTAAAAAATAAAAGGAAAAAGAACCATGTAGTACTTACTTCCATGATTATAACCTGGCACATCTGAATCAGTGAAACAAAAGTGCCTATTTGAATGTCACTTTCCTCATGTATATAAAATGGCAAATGAAATAGGTTATGCTATTTTGTGTCTCTCAATATCAGAAGCTTTATTTCAAAGCTGTTTAACTGATTCAATGAGCGGCCCTTTGTCCCCTCTGACACTCTTCAAATCTATAAAGTGGAGATAGGAGTAGCTGTTGTCTATGTATCTTTTTTGAGTAATGATTGTGCTAGGTCAAAACAAAGAAAGGAAATGGATTATGCAGGAAGTAGTGGTCATGCTGCTGATTTTCTATGTATTCCTTCCCAAAAGTGGTGGCAGATGAAATAAAACAATGTTTTGAACTTAGCAAAAATAAAATTACATCCATGGAGAAAATTACTAATTAAAGTCATTATAAAATATTTGGAATAGAAGACCTCTGATTCCTTTTAGTCTTCAGAGTAAGGTATGAGTGGGTAAAATTGATATAATTCTATCTATTCATTATTTGAACTACTTAAACTTATAGTTAAAATGTGATTTTTGTTATTTTTTAAAGTATTGAAGGATCATAGAAAAGCATGCCAACAGGTTGGTTCTACTCGAAGAAAAAAAGGAAGATTTCTTCATAAATTGGGAATAGTTGAAGGGAGCAAGGGAGCAGTGTGGAATACCTGAAAGTAGGGAAATGATGCAATCTGATAAGCTTTATGCTCCTATTGTACAATAGGTCAAGATCTGATTACAAATATGTACAGTAATACCTAGGTCTTTATTCTCACCAATATGACTAGTCAGAACCTCATTGTAGGGTCAAGTTTTTTGATGAATTCAAAGGTAAAACAAAAGCAGGTACGAGATGAACATAGGAAATAAAAATCAAGATGATAGGTCAATGTCAGAAATGTTAGAGGTACAGGTCCTCAGAGATGATTATTTGTATTACAGAAAGTGGCAAGAATACTTAATTGTATAAGCATCTTTTAACCATCTCCTTTAATAGATGACCATGTCTTGAAAGAGAAATAAAAGAGGAACCTATTTATTGTCTCTCAAAACTACCACATACAAGTACTTCTACTCTACAAAGACCCTACATTTTGTACCAATAGCAGAGCCCAAGCAAGAAATTATGACCAAACTTGCACTGGAATTTTCAGAAGAAAGTGTTAAAAGTTCAGTTTTGTTCACCTACTGGAAAACACCTTGCTTGAGAAAGATCAGGAAGAGTCACCAAACAGTCAGAAATAATAGCTTTGGGAAACTGACACAAAGAAAGAAAACAGATTATTTGGGGTGGGGAAGCTTGATAAGATTTAACTATCCAGTGATTTATTCCCATAGAAAGATGTTTTCATAGAGAAATGTTCCTTGGTAGTGGAACAGACTGTGTCTTCTTCTAGACAGCTGTCCTAGTCAGATTATGATACTTCCCTTCCAAATGTATACCTGCCACTGTTTTTTAAAATGCAAAAAAAAAAAAAAAAAACTTGGGGCCAAAAGTGTCAAGACTATATTCTTTAAATTGGAGGTATTTTTAACCAGATATCTTACATTCTTTCAAATAATTCTTTAATATTGTCTTAATAATTTTAAATGCATGCATTTATTCAATCACGTATAAAATACTCAAAACTCTTATCTACTTAAAATGCATAATAACATAGTGATAGCTATTGGAATCTATCAAGCAGGCTGCTTTTTTTCACTTATGTAACTAGTAGGGTCACTTAGATTCTGACAGTGGAAATTAAGTGTGCAAAAACATAAACCCACTGAAAAATACTATGACAAATGCACTGTTAAGGTTCAAAAAAAGAAAACATTACTTCCAGTTAATTGGAATCCAAGAAGTTTTCAAGAAGCTTATTGTTACTGAAAAGGGATTTTGGACACACCCAAGCTGAGAGAAGAGCACTTAGAGAGTGGTGAAACAATGGGAAGAATGGCAGAGAGCTGGAATTATAAGAATAGAGTCCCCACTTCACTGGCATATTAAATATGAAAGATAAGTGAGAGCCAGATTATGTAATTTTTTTTTATATATAAACTTTGACAGGTATGGAGGGAATGTTGAAGGTTTAGGAGTATGAGTGACATGAAGTGAGTTGCACTTAGGGAAGATATACCTGGTAGTGATATTGGGTGGATTTCTAAAAGAAAAGACTAGAGACAAAAAGATAAAAAGACATTTGTATATTAGGGATTCACAGAGCATGAATTTAGAAATTGAATATTTTAATAGTTTACTCACTTTAGGAGAACATTTTCATAATTCTCCTTTGGTATTACAAAGATTACATTCATTCTCTGTCTGACTAGCTTAGATATTATTCTCATATTGACCTGGGAACTTCAATATCTTTAAGTAGTTTCTTTGATATAAAATGTTGCTTGTCTTGCATATATATATAATTAATTATCTTTTGTTAGGAATGACTTTACTGATTATACCATATTAAAAAAACTTTTCATAATATTAACAATATTTTATGAATTTTAAACAGTAAACTAATATTATCAAAACAATTCAGTTACTCTGGTATTTAATTATCTTTAAATTTTGTTTTAATTTCAAGAAAGTCCTATCGAGTATAATGAATAGCATGTTTGAAACTGAAATTCTATTAGGTTTGAAAATTCTATTAGGAGAAAATTAAAATATATTTGTACCAAAAAGAATGAAGAGAAAAATAGGAAATTTGAATAGATCAGAATAATGAAATATAAAAGGGCACAGAGATGCTTAGAAAAAAGAGAGAGGGAGGAAAGGAAGAGGAGAAATTTTCCTGACATGCATTTCCAAACTCATAATATAGAACTAGTCATTTTCCAGATTTGTAAAGGGAAAATTATTTAATTAAACTAATTCAAAATAGTTTTTATTTATTGTAATACCAATTGAACAGATAATTCAGGACAACAAAGAACAAGAGAATATAGGAATAAGCATAAAGACTTAAAAACTTGAAAGAGAAAATATATTAACAAAATGGAGATAAAGAACTCATGCAGAGCAAAAGTCAAAGGTAAGTCCAACTCTTTAGACTGTATAAGAAGTCCATGTAACTCTAAGAAGGTTCAACTTGAAACAGTGTCAGCCTGATTAACTCACCTAGGTTAAAACATTCTAAAATCTTTTAAAATGCACTTGAAGTAAAATTTAAAAATCTATATTTTCTTATTCTTAAATTTTCAGAACACAAGTTTTGATCTATTTCCTTTTATAATAAAGTGTTTTATTTTCACTTAATACTATTTTTTGCTTAATTTTCAGAGAGAATGTTTTTTAATCAGTAATAACTTCAAATATATTAGGATTTGTTAGCTGCCCATATTGTCAAAAAAATTAACTAGATTCTAAAAAGAAAATTAATTGTAAAATTGAGAAAATGTAGATCTATTTAAAGCTGAGATGACAGTTGTTGAACATTGTGATGTATCATCTTGACATGCACTGAATGAGGCAGATTAGTGACTGACACTAGCAATGTCAGAATTTACATTGCAGCACACACAAATTCCATGGAAATATACTATTAGCACCCACAGTAAGCAGTGATGAGTAATGAGATAAAAACTGACAATGTCAATAGTCATAAGCCCTCACAGTCAAGAATGAATTACATGTGTGTACATATAGGTGTATAATCATATCTAAATAATGAAATAAACTTTTTGTGTTTTCCATCAATGCATAATTTTGTGTGGCAACATATCTTTCAAATATATAGGTGAAAAAATTAATTTTTGTGTAGATTAAGTGTAGACTATGTTACAATGCACAATGACATAGATGATGTGATAATAATCCTTTAGAGAGGGGGTTGATAAGAAATACATGCTTTTCCTATTTTACATTTAAAAATGACCAAAATGTAAAAATCTATTTTTATAATTCATTTTTTCTCTTCAACTTACACTGTGCTAATTAAGTTAACCTTTTGCACACTTGATCTAGAAATGCTCTGAGCATTAGATAAAAAGTTATTCTTTTTATTGTAGTTATCTCATACTGGAATTAGAAAGATGACATATCTTCCTCAAAATTTTCTTTGAAAATTATAATTTATGAGAAAAAAATACATTGTGTCATTCTCAGTACTGTTTAGTTAATAATTACCAAGCATGCTAAAATCTCCTAAGTGGTTTTTGTGTTTGTTTAACAAAGCTTTGAAAAGCATTTGTTACAAAAGTAAAATCTAACACCTTGTTGTGAGTGTATATCAAATTCTCTTTGATTTGTGTGTGTTTTTTTTTTCAGGATATTGTCTTGTTTTCTTTCCCAATTTTGTTCTTTTTTTCTTTTTCTAGAAACAATTAGAAAAATATTGTAGACCCCTACTTGCTAAAGCATCTGAGTTCAACAAAGGAATTCCACTCAGTTCTGTGGACTTAGTAATCCCTGCACCAGCAAGCTCAGAAACCTGATGTAGAGACAGAGAGAAAGAAAGCAGGGGGCGTGGAGAGAGACAAGGTTCACAAGTACTATTCAGTGACTCATGGAAGAACAACTGGTGTCTGGAGTGGCAGTAAGAGGAACAGCCAAGGAAACACAGTTTAACATGACCACCAGTAAGCCTTAATGGATCAAAATGAAAGATAGTGAGGAAATAATAGTGGGATCCAATCAAGAGAAACTAAACAGGCATTCAGCTTTTGGCAGCTGAGCAAATTCTGAATTCTTAAATAAAAAAGATTGTAAATTCTATTTACTTTCTCTTTATATTTTTGTAATAGAGTTTCTGTGCTAGCAGAGAAAACCATAAAATTTAAAGTACTTAGCTTCATTTGACTCACAAACACCAGTAGATTTATCTTTTCCATCATGACTTTATAATAAAGATTTTAATTATATAAAAATAAATCAATGCATTTCCCATATTTGAAACTCTTTCATTAGCTTTATTATATACTATATTTCATATATTATGGTTACAAAATTTATATATTGACATTTCTATTATATACCCTGTATATATATTATATATTTACTAAATAGAAAAAAAACCCTGATTTTACATATAAAATGTACACTGTGAATCCAACCAGTATTTTTACAACTACTTCATTACTGACACATACATTTATATGTGTGCTACTTTATATATGTCAATGCATATGATCTCTCTCTTGTCCATATTTGTTTTGTAGAGAGAACCATCAATGAACTAATTTTTGGTTCAGTTCTGCCTTTGTAAGAGATGAAATGCATCCATTTTTAGCAAAACTGCAACTTTCTGTTTGAAAAACATATAAAGAAAGAAATCTATAAAAAGTTAAATGTATTAACAGAGGAAAATTAAATGAGTTATTTTAAAAAGAAGAATTGAAAAGGAAAAAGTATTAAAACATGTATGTATTATACTTCATAACTGAGAGAAATGTTATTGTATATGGGAAGTATGCTATATTTTCTACTAATGGGATGCTTTTGCATAATATTTTTTGTTCCTCAGGAAAATATTCCAAAATAATTTTTAAGTTTTCCTATACCTGTTACATCTTATGCCCCACTTTATAAAATCTCTAATGCTGACATCACTCTGCATGTTGGATCAATTATCTAGTCTGAATAAACTTCAACCGAACCATTTTAAAAATATGTGCAGCTGTAAACTGAAACAGGCAAGCAATTTATCTCATAGTATTAAATTAAATGTTCGTGGTTTTGCACATTTTTATGTGCAGAAAGTATGTTTTTAGCATGTCTTTACTCATTTTTAAGCTTTTAATTATTTTATTGAAGTAATGTTGGTTTACAACACTGCACATGTTTCAGTGGTGCAGGTTCACGACTCAGGTGCTACTAAAAAAGATGAAATCTTACATATGTGACAACATAGATGGAATTGGAATGAATACGTTAGTAAAGTAAGTCAGAAAAAGACAAATACCAGAAAGTTTTCACTTATATGTAGAATACAAAACAATAAAGAAAAAGGACAACCAAGCCAAAAGAAATCCTAGGTGTTTTTTGTTTTTTTTTTTAAGAAGGAATGACAAGATTGACTTGAAAATCTTTGAAATCATTCATCAGATGCATATTTGTTTTCTGAATGTATCAGAATTACTGAAGGTGCACTTGTTCTTCTATACAAACTGTAAGTGGGCAAAGCAACAAAATAATCTGAAGTCTTTAATTCATCTAATTGTATGACAATTTATATTGTTAAATTGACATTTTTCAGGAATTTTAAACATTCCACCTTGCATTATTTCAAGCATATTTACTTTAATGAACAGAGAATTCTTTGTCAACAGAGAATTCTCTGTCAAATCCATTATTTGTATAGTGTTTCCTGTGTTCTCAAAGTTGCAGTAAGTTGTTGTTTTGTTGTGTAGTTTTGTTTTGTTTTTTTTCCTAATTCCCGACCTTTATATTTCCATTTGCACAAAATGTTATTTTGGTTTACTTTGGTTTGGTCTTTCTCTGACACCAGATTTTTAATGTGTAAGTCTTATTTCTGGAAAGGGAAATGTTTCAGTTTCTATATTACACACCATTTTTGATGGATCCTCTTACATATAAAAAGATATCCTTTCACACACTGACTCAAGCTAGCCAACTTGTGCATTGTTTTTAATTTTTATGCATTAAATAATGAATTGCTCATGAATTTTAGTTTGACTTTTACAGAATTTAAGATAAGGCACTGAATATTAATATCAACATTCCTAAGTTTTTAGAAAAATGATTGTCTTGTTATTAAAGTACACTGCTTTTAAAGGGAAATTTTGATGTGTGGAGATAATTATAAGAATAGATATGTGTAAATGAAAATATAAGTATGTGTATGTCTGTGAAAATATTTCTAAGTGTTTTGTCCTAGAGGCTTCAACCACAATCAACATTCACTTAGTTTTACAACTGTACACACCACTATTTGTTTTTCCCTGTTCTTCTTTCCCTAGTTCCCAAATAGAGGTAAGATGAGTATAAAGTATCTAGGTATGTATGTCTATGTATCTATGTGTACTTGTATGTAAAATATGCTTCTTTTTAATATCGGTACATTTGTGTAACCATTTAAATCAATTTAAGCGCTAAACAAAACTATTAGGGAAAAATATCAAAATAATAAGACTAAGAGATATACATTTTAGAATATATCTACATATACTAAAAGCAGTCTAACAAATTCATTATGCAGATCCTTTGAGGGAAAACACATTTGTCTCGAGTATGTTAAACACTTGTTCTTGAGCCAGGAAATTTTCAAGAGAATTTGGTTTTGTGCTTTGTAATTCTATATATAATTTTTCAGACTTTCTGCTTAGGAAACATTAAAAAATTATAGCAATAAAAGTTACTGTATATGCACTACATGCTTTTCATGCATTATTGTACTAATCTTTAACCATAAAGCTGTGAGTTATATTATTAGCTCCATCTTATAGAATAGTTAAGAAATCAACCAAGGTCACACAGCTCCTATTAGTTAAAACCTGTTCTCAAACCAAAGGTTATGTTCTAAGCATTATTATAATGTGATACATGCTAGAAACAAGTGAGATCTGCCCTCCAGGATTTATAAAGAGAATGTATGTAGTCCTGATAGGGAAAATATAAAAAAGAAAATTTAAAATTAAAATCAACATTCTATATTGGATGGGGAATGAATAGATACTGCTTTATTTCCCTCCTAAGGATCAGTTAAAGTACAATCTAGAAAATTAGATCTTCAAAGTTGTTTCCAAAAGTCTACTTACTTTGTAGGGCATAATTTCTTAAAGTTTATATTTCATAGTAATGTAAAACCCATATTATATGTATACATGTAAATAAGTGTAGACATAAGATTATTATCAATACACATATCTAATGATTAGAATTGAGAACTAGATAAAATATTTTAGAATGAAAATATATAGTATCAAATTGAAATAAATAATTTATCAAGGAATTTATTTAGTGGAATTTTAGTGCATTTTACCACATTTTTCTTTTCTTTCTTTAACAAATTCTTTTACAAATTTTGAATAGCAGAATTTGTATTCATAGTACATAACAAAGGATGTAAAAATATAATGTAATAAATGTAAAGGAAAATCCAACTCACTTTACAGATTGAAATTATATAATTTACAAAAAGGAAAAATCACAATTTATCCAATGTGATAAAAAAAAATACCTAACATAGTAAGCACTGTGGAAAAATAATTGAATTACATTAAAAATTTTCCTAAGCCTACAGTGTGTAAGGTACCGGGAAAATGCTTAATGGTGTCTTGAAAAACATAAAAATACATTTAGAGTTATATTTAAATTTGTCAACTGCATTGTTTGAAAGGTTTGCTTTTAAATTTTCTGAAATCTTGACAAAATTACAGTACCATTTTAACATTCAATATTCTTAAAACTGCTAACTTTTGCTCTATTTCAGTCAACTGTTTTACAACTCAGAAAGTTCATATCAAATGATTGTATTCAGAATAGCAGAATTAAATTTGTGAAATATTTCTCTCACAACAATTGTCACTAAACATTATCTCATACACACTCAGTGGACATGTCCAACAGGTTCTCATTTTGTGATAAAATTTACCATCACACCAGTTATTTCAAAAACACCAAAATTATAGGTAGCCTACTTAAATAATTTTCATCAAGTCTCAGTTATAAAGTACTCTGTATTAATTAGTATAATCAATATTTACTTTTATAATATTAAAGGAAATACAATGTCATCTTGTCTGAGAAATATTTTGGTTGCCTTAATAGCTATATTAATAGCTAATTATGTGTTCATCCTTTGTTACTAGTCCATGTCTTTTCATAAAACTGTATTTTGTGAAAACTTACTTCTAGAAGATACTGTAAATATGTTACCATTAAGCAAGTTCATTCTCTTTTTTACATATAACCCAAGGACACATTGAGAGTTGGAAGTCTGACTACCTTCAATAATTTCAACTTAATGATGATGCAGGAATTAAAATTCAAGGTTACCAGTTGCACTCAGCACCCCTCTCTATTATTTTTGTCTTCAAAAATAATAGATTACTTAGAGTGAAGAAAGAAAACGATTTTAAGACTATTCAGTTTTTTAACTTATACAACCATTACCTACATGCTTACTCTGCCCATTGCTCTTACAAGTATTTAAAATAATTTGATCCTATATATGGAAGAGTGAGATCTCTTTAGTTTTACTTAAATGTGAACAAAAATATCTTGATAACAACAACATTTTCTTGATTTTTAACTATCAAAGTAACAAAATGTGACCCATGCTTGTGTATTAATGGCTTAGTTAAACAACTGTTAAACATGTATATGGCTAACAAGAAAGCACAGCCTTGGGTTTTCGTTTTTGTTTTTTTTTAATGATGCAGGTGCTTTATTTTTATAGATTTCATTTATGTATACAAGAGCTGGGTGGGATACAGGCCTGAGGCAGGGGGTGAGAGGATTCACCAGAAACAGAGTGGGCAGCAGAACAGGCAGACAGACTGAACTACAGTGCTGAAGGGGAGCAGGGAGCAAGGCAGGAGAGTTCTGCTGGCCCATGTTGATCCCCTCCCTGGCCCGGGATTGATCTCGCACTGCAGTGGTTGTGGAAGCTCCACAGTGCTGCGCTCAACCCCCTGCGCCACCATAGGCCCCATAGCCTTGTTGTAGGCAAATTTGTGCTATGTTTCACTTTTGGAGAATGTATTACCAAAGACAGATAAACTTGGCTACCATGAAAAAGTAGGTAAGATTCCACTGACAAGAAATGAAGTGAATAATCTTAATCTGTATTTAGAAAGACAAACTTAAATGTAATAGATATAAATTGAAGTATTTTTCTCTCTTGACACCTTCTGAACAATGTTAAGAAATAAAATAATCCTATTTTCTTCTTAAATTATCCGTTTGTTCATAAATATTTTATTTTAATCATATATATTTAAGTGCATATATTATATGTAAATGTATATCTTAGGCAGCTACTCCTCCCTTCTTTCTTCTTCATTAATAATTCCCATGACTATGTACCTGTTTTGTGCTTTCTAATCCTCCCAGAAACCATGTCTGGTAGATATTTCAATAACATTTCACAAATGAAGAAGCTTAATTTGTATGGCCATATGTATGTCCCTGCCATCATATGGAAGAGCAGTAAAGAAAGCTTTGAATTCAAATCCTTCAAATTCATTCCATGGATGACAGTGATCCTTTTCAGTTATATAGCAGTCGCCTTTCTACTTGATTTCAGAATCTCAATCTTATTAATAGTAAGCTGAAGATTATAAAAAGTAAAGTCTGTATGTCTAGCCCTTAGCAGAGTGCTTGGAACTTTATAGGCATCAATAAATATTAACTCATTATTATAAGCACTGCAAGAATATGCATTAACATCTATCTTTTCTCATTTCAACACTACCCATGAACCTAATTAAACTAATTCATTGCAAGATATGAATGACTGTAAAACATCCTTTTTGCCCTCTCCTTTCCTATTAATTGATGTGAAAATTTCCAGATAACTTTCTTGCAGAGGACAACTTAGTAATACAATGATCATCTGAGTCAATAAGATAACAAAGGGAAATATGTAATTCAAAATATACTTGAATTATTTAAAGTGCCAAAAAAAACCATACAAACACATAAGAAATTTTATACACCCATCCACACATACACACACACACACACACACTCTCTCTCTCTCATACACACAGAATACAGACACCTACATATCCAATTTTCCATCATATGTACAGTGATTGCACCTGTTTATATCAAAGCCTATTATCATTCAGTGTTCTTATACGAAAGCAGGTATGCCACAAATCAGATCATATCCTTAAAACACAAGATATATGTAGTGAGAGCTATTGTAATACTGATAACTACATGACAGGTATTAGTTGAATCTTCAAAATCATTGTTTAAAGGACATTCTACTGAATCTACTTTTTAAATGTAATTCATTGCTAGCATTTTATGGTATCATTTTTATATACCATGACAATCATTTCTTACCATTAAAAAGTGACATTTTAGTATTCCATATATTATAAAGCACATCTATTTTCATACAAAACAATACTGCTAAGTTTGTAAAGCAAAGAGTATGCTCGTTCCTGTTTCTGTTGATGACAGAATTTGTCAGGCAGCCTTGAATTTCCAGATGGAAGTGTCATTCTGAAAGTCATCACAGGAGGATTAGATAATTAATTGTATTAAAAACCTGTGCTTTTATTTTCTTGATATTAAACACATGGTTTATATAATTTAACGACTTCTGTATACTTGTATACTAAATTGCTTTGACTGAACTTGAAAGTTGGATATGTTCAGACAAAACATTTTCCAGTAAGTGCTTTTAGTTACAAGAATTTAAAGTTTGACTTCATAGCTCAATAATATCATAACAACATATGTGCTTTTTAGATTTTACTTCAATTTTGTTTTCACTAACTAGAAAATTCCTTCAGAAACATACAAGAGAATTAAAAAATATTTCACAGGTTTAAAAAAAGACAAAAAGCTACATATAAAATTCTGAATCACAAGCAGGATCTAAGCTTAAGTATTAATTTTTTAATACTTAATTTCTTAATCACTGTATACTTGGACACAAGAGTTCACACTCATATCCTAGATTATTATAAATAAGAAAGAACAACTTAGAACTTTGGACATTTTTTATTGATATTAAATGATTAATAATCTTAAGAAAAAATCTGCAATGATAAATTTAAGGACCACTGCAAAATTCTGGATCAAGTAATTGAATTATTAGATGCCAGATATAAAGATGGACATATATGTGTGTATACACATATGCATAGTTGAACAACTGTCTGGCTGGGCAATTCAACTATTTAATAGAATGATCAGTCTATAGACACACAGAAAAAGAAGGAAGAAAGGAGAGAAGGATCATTTACTATGGTTTTGAAACAAGTTAAATTTCACAAGTAGATTTATATTACTTAGATAAGAGTAATAAAATGTCAACTTTGAAGTCATTCATATTTTTTAATATATTAAATTTGATAGCAAAGAATGTGATCATTCTACTACACATTTGGTGGGAATGTAAATTAGTTGAGCCTCAATGGAAAACAGTATAAAGGTTTCACAGAAGATTAAAAATGAATCTGCCATATGACTTCCCAATTCCATTTCTAGGTATCTACTGAAAGAATTAAAAAAAAAAAAAAAAAACAAGAAAAACACTAATTACAAGGGAAACTTGCACTCCCATGCTTATTGCAGTACTATTAACACTAGTCAAGCTATAGAAACAACCTAAGTGCCCAAATACAGATGAGTGCATTAGGAAGATGTGGTATACATACACAATGGAATATTAGTCAGTCATTAGGAAAGAAAAACTCTTGCCCAATGTGGCAACATGGATGGAGCTGGAGGGGATTACGCTAAGCAAAATAAGTCAGAAGTAAAATGACAAACAGCAGATGGTATCACTTACATGTGGAACATAAGAAACCAAGAGAGGGTTAGATGAAGCCAAACTAAGAACTAACCCTAGGAAGCTGACATTAGAACTGAGATTATCAGAAAGGGTGGGGCAAGAACAAAGTGGGGAGGGAGCACCATTGTCTAGGTGATGGAGTTGGGTATTTCGATAATGTGTGTGATCTTGAAGGGGGAAATTCTGTATTGCTAAACACAAACAATAATGTAAAATAATATTACTGCAATTCTTCAAAAAAATTAAAAATGAAACACAACGATGTAAACTGATGTCATTCAATAAAAAAGTAAGTAAACCTGGTTATAATTGGTACAATATATCTTTGAACAGACTCTGGTCTGGAGTGATGCCAGGAAAATTTTCATATATTTTCAACTGGACATTTTTTTAGTCATCACTCAATATGCAACCGTGATCTTATAAATTTCAATGCCTTTATTCTGTTATGTAGACCTAATAATTATTTGCTCTGTACAGAGGTCAATTTATGTATGAAAATCGAATTTAATTAGGTCAGTCAACTTCACAAAGTATATAACCATCAGGATCTTTCTGTGAGAAAAAAAATAAACAAAGGAAGAGTTGGCCAGAAGAAAGCGTAGGAGGACATAAAGGGATAAGGAGAAGTTTGTATTTGGTTTATCTTGTTTTAATATTTGGTAAATAAATTTACCCTCTTAAAAAAAGGTAGACACTTCAAAGCAAGAGTGAGTGAGATAAAGCACTGAACACTGGTGTAGTACAATGAGACTGATTTTGCCACCCCACTAATCTGCTCTCATAAATCAGGCATTGAATTGGAGTCTGAGATCTGAATAAAGCCTGCAGATTCAAAAGGATCACATTAATTTAGTTTTTCTTCCTGCTGCCCACATCTTTTATCCACTTCTGAAATTGTTTATCAACTTATTTCTCTCCTTTCCTTCATTTTTTTTTTTTTTTTTTTGGTTAATCCAAACTCCAGGGCATCCCCATGCCACAGAGTACAGTCTTGGCTGACAATTTCTTACTGAACACCAGCTACTGAGGTCCATCCTAGTTCACAGTCCCTATCTAAATGGAATACAAACTGAAGTTTCACCACTATTCAGTTTGTCACATTATCATCTCTTAGATTTAGCATCTTATTTCTTACTCTTTTCATGTTGTCACCTTTGTCATTTACCTCTGTCCTTTTCTTATCTTTGAAAGGTCATTTGCAAGTCAGTAAATCAATATTTATGTACAGACAATTTTTTTTATATAGAAACTTCTGAGGATGTCATCAAATAATTTTGTCAAAGTTCTGCCATCATAGTGGGAGTCACTAGAGTCATGTGTTTTGACACTTCTTTGAAAAAGTAACTTATTTTAATATATTTTGGATTTCTCGCTAAGTACTTTTTTCTCATTATCAATAATTAGATTCCTTTAGAGTAACAGTAAGGATTTCATTAACTCTTAGCCCTGAATGTATTTGTTCTAGGACACATTTTGTTTTGTTACTTTCAACTGATCAGTGATATGGCCAATGGAATATGCTAGCTCAGCAATCCTATCTAAGATCCTGACAATTTCTGATACAATATTTACTTCTTTTCACTTTGATCACATGATGAAACTAACAGACTGAACTTGAATGCCATGAGAGATGTTTTCTTT
>JAGFMF010012021.1:16486382-16488882 GCA_019455555.1 Galemys pyrenaicus
ATTGGGAGGCAAATTTATAAAATACTCTAGTAAACATTTGTTTTTCATTGAAAATGTATGTATTATTATCATTATGCCAAATGTAATAGTCACTGAGACTTTTTTTTTTAAATAACAGGAAACTACTTAACCCCTAAATAAATAATGACTAAGGAAAAGTATTTTACTTAGATCAATTTGGTGGTAAAGATGCAAAACAGCTTAGATAAAATACTTCCTATAACATTAAGAAAGTATGTTTTAAATATTCTCTTGAGAGATCATACATTTTGGGTGAAAAAGTTCTCTATCATTAATTATTTAAATGTTAAACCTAATAAAGACCATATTATATCATGTCACTGTCATTGCTGATCACACAATTTCCTATCATGTTTTTATGCACTTAGCTAACATAGGAATGACCTCTAATGTCACTACTTAGGCAATAAATTTTACATATAACTCATAATAAAGTATTGAAAACTGTGACTTCTTAATTGGATTAAATGCCCTTTTTTGTGGTGGGGTGTTTTTGTTTTTTGGTTTTTTTTTTTCAATAAATATTTGTTTAGAAAGCAAATTTGGAGTTTGGTAGGTATGAGAGGAGAGAATAATAATTATTCAGACATCTCTAAAAAGCAGTGGTTTTAGAAAGGTTAAATGATTTTGGACTATGCTATCCTAATAACATTATGTAATTGTTTTGCACACCGCCTTTTCTTCAAGAAAACAATATTTCTGAAAGTATAGTTTCAGTGAATAATGATTTGCCAGTGATACAGTGTCACTGGGAAGTACTTACTGCCTTCTATAGGTAATATTTTCAGCAATGTAAAGGTACAACTGTGGCACCTTTACTCTGTGCAAAAGCATGGAAAATATTTGAGAATGACCTGTTCAGAGCAGTGCAGGTAAATTCTTTTAAAATCTTACTACCTATCTCAACGAACCTTTTAAAACTCCATATATGCTTCAGTTTGATGTTTTGAACCAAATGAGACGACAGCAAAATCAGAAAGGAATAATAGCACTGAGGTGTCTCTTGCCCCTTGAATCCTGTGCGAAACACAGGAGCAAAATTAACGCGCTGGAGCCATCTTCTGACTGCACAGAACTGCGGCATTCACAATGGACACTGCTTTAGCAAGTTAGGTAGCCAGGAGCTTGCCACAGACATATCAGGTTTTTATATCCTATTTCTTTTCCTTAATGACTTTCCTTCATATGTACTATAATGTGGTCATTTTCTGTCACCTTTCCCTTTTTCTGAAAAGAAACAGAATGCCATTATTTAGATTTGAGTTTCATTTGTAAGAGACTCTAAAAGAAAGAGCCGTCTTGTCTACACAAGCAGAGACCTAGTGAGAAGAGGCAGTTACCCAGAATTTCAGGACCCAAATTTCACAAAGAGAACAAATTCATATCTACCACTGGGACTGGGGGAGTTGATCTAAGTACTCCAGACTAAAAGGTTTCTGTAGTCAATTGCTTTCTTGAAGAAAAAAAGATAGTGAGGAAACAAGTTTTATTCAGATGATTCTTTCTGTACTATTATTATGTGTGATTTCAAATGAGTTTGAAAGCCATTAAAACACATAATAATTAAAGAGCATAAAGAAGTAACTGGGCAAAACACTGCACCGTAGACCAAAGTTCAAAAACACAGCTGTCTTACTCACAGGACCACAACTGTGGCTGTCTAACCTTTTGAAAATAAGCAAATTTAGTTTTGCTAACATTCAGAGTAGATCCATTTTGGCATAAATCCATACCCAGTGAATATTTACTTGAACCCTTCTCCTTTTAATATACCTGTAAGAGTGCAAGCTGAGAGAAATACACACAAATGTGCCCTTTAGGATCCTGTGACCCCAGCAATATATTCTTCTTTATGATTTCAAATATTTAATCAATTGCTCTGCACATACAACACCTGTAAAATGTTTTTAGTATTTTTCTATGAAATGCAGAAAATGTCAACATTGTAAAGAGCTTGCCATTAGACATTATTGATGAGAACTACTATAGAAGCTACTTAAAACATGTCTACTCTTAAATATAGCTTCATGCTTTGAGCTTAAAATGGGAAATTAAGAAATAATACTAGAATATACTTGTCACATATTTTCTCTATTTTATATCAAAAGGTATTTCATTGCTCCTTTTGGATATAACAAATATTAGTATTCTATAAAAATATTTAAAAACAGTTAACAGTAATCAAAATTCAGACACTGATATAACATCTACAATTTTAACTTCTAAGTTATTACTTCCTTCATCTTTTTTCAATCCTTTGTATTGTACATAGCAGTTTTTAGTCCTTCAGGGAAAAAAAACTCAGTATGAGATTTATAGAGAATGTATTTTTTTTTATCAGAAGTATTTCTAGCTCTTTCAGTATATTTTTTGTTAATATAAAATATATGCTTGTGTATATAAATATATTTAAGTTGGGGAGGGAATTTTAAATAATGGTTTAAAGGGCTGGATGTAATGTCAGTTTACTTTGTCAGAA
>JAGFMF010012021.1:16493882-16525024 GCA_019455555.1 Galemys pyrenaicus
ACCAGAACAACTCAATGAAAGAGTACATTGATTTCATAGAATTGAAGTGGTCTGTATCTTTCCAAACTTTATGCATTGCTCTATATTAAAATAAATGGTCATTCTGATTTAAAACTTATGCTTTTTCTATGAAAATTTATACCAACCTGTAAGGTCAGAAAACTATCAGGTCTTTCCACCCTCCCACCACTGATATAATGATGGACACCTGCGGTGCTGTGCGCATGCCTGAGTGGGCATGCGCAAGTGGGCGCACCTGAGTTTGGACTCGGGCTTATATGAGCGGCATCATGAGGACACCAGGACCAACCAATTTGAGCAGCAGCAATGAAAGGAGAGTACCAATCATCAGCAGCAAGTACCAACACGAGCAGCAAGACCAACAAGAAGCAGAGAGAAGAAGCAGCCGAGAGGGTGAGATGTGCCGGGGGTTGGGAGGCCCACCAGCCTCCCGGCCCCCCCCGCACCCATGCCTGCCATGTACCTGATGCCACCTCTGTAATAAAAGTATAAAAGCCACCAAGGGCTCCAAGACTCCTTCCTTTACCCCCCATCTGCTAGAACCATCCTGAACCTGTTCCGGTGCCCCTTTCCTGCCGCTACACAACCCCAAAATATAAAGTTAATGTATGTGGCACTGTTGAGTTGTTCTATTTAAATGTAAGTCAACATTGGGGCCCAACCACACCAGTTCATATTATTCATTCGTCATACCCTCCCCCTCACTTTCTACCCTACATTGTATTCTCATTTCACACCCTGTCCTTGCCAGTGGCACAAGAACTTAAAGAAGCATGTTTGGAAACTGCATTTTTTTCAAAGATTTATTTAACAAAATTGTGCATCTGGAATATCCTAAGAAATGTGATAAGTGGCAATGATAAAATATTCACCATAGGAGATATGACTTTACCTCGTGGTGCATATGGTCTAACTATAAATAAAAATTAGGTAAAGGTATGGTCAAAAAATGGAGCTAGAACATGATTCTAGGGCCAATGTATGGAAGAATTTGAAAACTAAGTGTTAACTGCTTAATGTCATTGGATTTCTTTTTAAATAGGGGAATAATGGAATGAAAGTACCAATCAGATATATTAATATAGGAATATAACATGTAGGATATGGTTATGGGTTATGGCAGAGAGAAGTAAAACTAAAGACTCTTTAATTAGGAACTATAATAATAATCCAATGTGATATGCCTACATCCTGATAGGCATAACAATTATATGACATACAGATGAATCTAAAGCATGCTGAAATGATTTTTTTCAATGATAGTCTAATTGGTAGTGACTGATTGGTTAGGTTCAAAGGAATAAGTGGATCCTATGTCAAAAACAGATTTATAAAATAGAAAAGTTAAATGATAGAGTTGGCTTTTTATCATATTTTATTAAAAGAAAGTTTTCAGTACTTGCCTGTTCCCTCTTTTAAGTGAACTAACATTGCATTATACCATCATATAAGTGCCAGGAATTCATCATTGAAAATCAACCTGTGCATATTACATTAAGGTTATTAAGGTCACATTAAGGTCACTGATAACAGTCCAAGATATATCCTTTACCGAATCATTTCCCAGTGTATCCATCCATCTTCTACCTTCCCTTCTGTTAACTACTAATAGGTCTTACAGTTCAAAAATTTCTTTGTTTTACTTAGATCATATGTTTGTTTGTTTTGTGAACCTCCGTTTTTTATACTAAGTCATCAACTTCAGCTAACATGACGTACAAATGTTAATTCTGGAAAAAACTCAGAGAGACATTCATCAATACTATCAAGGTAGTTGTCAATTCAGGCGATTTATTCAGTCAATACCAAATTATTCAGTAACTACTATATTCCAGGCACTGTACTCTGCTTTGTCTTCTCCTTATGGAGTATACAATCCACTGTGGAAGTGAAGCAGCTAAGCAAAATATAGGAATATTTCTAATATTTGTGGGAAAACTGTAATAGAAACTGGAATTAAGTGTCATGGCTACAATAAGGAAGAGAATATTAACCCTGACTGAGCAAGATATTCTGATAGAACTTCACTGATAAAATAGCTTATGTTCCATCCTCAAAGAATGAGTGGTAGTCTACCAGGCAGAGATTTTCACTAAAATAAAACAAACAAAAAAATACAGACAAATAAAACTTCTTATAAATTGAGAGACCAGCACCAAAATTATGGGAGGAAAAAAGAAAATTATAGGATGGTTGGAGACTAAGTACTTTTATATAGTTCAATTATATTATGATGTAGAAAAGTTTGTAAAGTTTAGTTGTATCCCAGTAATAGAGGGCTTTGTGTGTTATGCTAAGGGAATTTTTTAAATCTCTGTTAAGAAATAGGAAGTTAAAGATTTGGGGGAAAGGGATGATGATAAGATTTTTATATTAAAAAGCAAATATGATCATATTATAGAGAAAAGACTGAATTAAAAATAACTAGACACAGAGGTTAGTAAAATGCTATTATGTAGTTAAGAGTGGACAGGACTGCTAATTAATATAAATTAATGTCAATATGATAATTTCAATCCAGTAAACCAAGATTTATAATAAGTTTACCTTTCAAAGGAAGGACATAAAGAATAAGTAAATAAGAAGTCTGAACACGGATTCTTGTTCACGTCAACAAATATGGACAACTGAGAGTGAAGAACATTGAAGAGCTCTGTGGAAGCACTTGAAGGGACATTAAAAAAAAAGTGAAAATTAAGTCACAGTAACTAAGGGAAAAGGTATCTTTAGGACAGAGAAATTAATAAAGATTGGGAAAGATCAACTCAAATAAGAACTAAAAATATTCATTGGAACTTTCTGGAATGAACTTTTTTGGAGTTTTCCAGAGTAATTTCAGGGAATTGGTCAAAATATTTCAGTGGGTCTAACAACCAATGAGAAGTAAAGCGTGAAAGCTTAAAGTTTAAATGCCAGATATGCAGCTCACTGGGCAACAACTGACAACAAAAGTTGAAACCTGAGAGTCAAATGACATGAGGGATCAGGGATCATGGATTTTGTGACTTGGCAGCTGAGACAAGCATTGGATGTTCCCCTTCTTTCTGTCCACTTAACCACCAGAACCAGTCTGAGAAAACCTCAGTGCTCAGTCAGGTCCCAGGGCAACAGGCTGCATATTTGGAAATATGGAAGAGGATTAAACAAAGATTACCTGCCCCCAAAATAGATGCTGTAGATGCATGGATAACAGAATGGTAGTCAGGGACATCTAGACTTCAAGGAAATGAGATTTTTAACATGGAATAGACATGGAAAGCTTGTAGGACAAAGTGAAAGAAAATGAGGGGATGTTAAAAAAATGAAAGAAAGTGTATTTTATTTCTAAAACTTCTTGAAGGATAAAGATTCTTGGTGTGGCAAGCATAAAATCAAAAGAAAATGTAAATATTATCTTAGATAATGGTTTATCTGAAATAATAGAAAACAGACCAGGAAAATACCTGGCACATGGTAGGTATTCATAATGGGTTCTGAAAGAATGAAGGCTTTGTTCTCCTTTTTTTTTTTTTTCTCTCCCTGTGGTGAACTGAATCAGAGCCACAGAGACAGGTGACACAGAACTGAAAATATTTACTATCTGCCTTTTTAATAGAAGTTTTCAGACCCCTGATCTAAATCATCAATAACTTACTTATAGCAAATAATACCTAATCTGGCCATTCATTTCTTAATGCATGCATGGGTTCAATATAGGTTTTAATATCACTACAGCAAACTAGAACATCTTTGATTATATAAGTTATATATCTAAAAGGTTTTAACAGAGATCGATCACAGAAATATACTTAATACCTTTGATAATGATGATGATGGTGACTATATCTTGAATTTCTAAACCATGACAGATATAACAGATATCATTTTATAGAGTTAAATGTACCTGTCAAGTCATTTTGGAATGTGGTAAATCAACTTAATTGGGAACGTTTTGCCTCCAGGAATCTTAACTGCTTATGTTCTCTGACACTCTTACCAATAAAACTCATTGCCACAGATTAAAGCTATGAATGTTACTCATTTTCTAACATTCTATAGGTTTTGTTACAGAGGAATATCTGTACTATTTGTATAATATGTCAAGTTCTTCCACAACAGAAATAACACATTTTCATAGAAACAAAACAATATTCTAGTTAGAATCTCATATCTATTCTTAGATTGTATGTAGGCTCAATTCTGATCCACATAGAAAAATAAATAATAATAATATAGTGTATGAGTGTATGTGTCCCATTTTTGAAATCACTCCTGACAGAAGATGGAGATGCAGGCTGCAAAAATAAATGGTTAGATGAAAAACATGTTACAAAATGTTATTCGTGGAACAGGGAATATAAATACCTTGGTTAGAGAAACTAGAAGCGAATGAATAAATGTTATTTGCTAGGTAAAAGAAAGTGCCAAATAAAATGAATATAGGATACTTGCAAAATATTCCTGATGGGGGGATAGTTTACTAGATATAAGGGGCAATTAGCATGTTGAAACACATGAGTGACATGTCCCAGAGAAAGAAGGGAAGTGCTGAGCTTATAACGGCAGCTAGGAGAATATAGACAGCAGTTTTTCTACAGGGCAATGTTGTTCGATGCTAATATGTGGAAAATGTAAGTGAATGGTTTTGAACGAACAGCATGTGAAAAGGAATAAACTAGAGTATCTGCCTGGCTAGGTGGAAAATATATGGTACAAAATCAAACTGCAACTTCTTTGGGAATCTGGCAGTAATTCTGAGAAAGAAAAAGAAGAAACATAGTCTGAAATAAAAGTGAATAGAATAGCATTTCAACTGAAAAGATTTGTGTTAGAAAAAAAAGTATTGTAAAATGCTAAGCTATAAAAACTTAATAGTGTGCAAAAGTTCATCATATGTTTATTTTTCTGTTTAAACTATATTTTTCCCTATCAGTGTGGCTGTTCTTCAGTAAATAACAATTAGTGAATAAGATCCTTGCACAGAGCATATTTAGGGGCTAAGTAAGGAGAGTGAGAAGCAGTGGAGAGGATTCTGATTATGGGAAACCACGGTCTACTTTAAATAGAGCTTATAGGGCCTCCCTGGTGGCGCAGTGGGTTAAGGAACGCACTATGAAGCAAACTGCAGTCACTGCAGCATGAGTTCGATCCCTGCTGCCAGCCAGGGGTGGGGACCCACATGGAGCAGCAGACCTCTCCTGCTGTGCCCGCTGCTCCCCTCAGCAGTGTACTTCAGTTGATCTGCCTGTTGTGCTCCCTGCTCTCTGTGGTGAATCCTCTCACTCACCCCCCACCTCCACACCTCTGGCCTGTACCCCAGTGCTTGTATGCATAAATGGATAAATCTTTAAAAAAAAAAATAGAGCTTATAAACTCAAAGCACAGACAATACAAATATATGTGCAGTGGTCCAACATAAATAGATGTATCAACCTTAACAGAAATAAGTCAAGTGAGGGCCTCCCTGGTGGCGCAGTGGGTTAAGGAACACACTATGAAGCAAACCTCAGCCACTGCAGCATGAGTTCGATCCCTGCTGCTGGCCAGGGAGGGGACCCACATGGCGTGGCAGACCTCTCCTGCTGTGCCCGCTGCTCCCCTCAGCAGTGTACTTCCATTGATCTGCCTGTTCTGCTCCCTGCTCTCTGTGGTGAATCCTCTCACCGCCCTGGACTCTGGCCTGTACCCCAGTGTTTGTATGCATAAATAAATAAATCTTTAAAAAAAAAATAAGTCAAGTGATTGTTTTGCAAATGTTAAAGGCCACCTCAAGGTTAATCTTGGCAAGAATATGCATGTATGCTGCTTTAAAGGGTCAACATAAAGTAGCTCTGGGGGTTATATTTTTGTGTTTGTTTTCTCTCTTTTTTTCCCATGAATAAAGGAAGGAACATCTTTATCCATCTTATGGACATAAGAATAATATGAGAATGATATGAATATTCAACACTCAACTTTAACCAATCAACTTGACAGTTTGCACAAATGGTCATTCCTTTTTACTTACTTTGAATATAATTTACTCTTATTTAATTAATTTTTAAATGAGGTAACATTGGAGTATTCCCATTTCTTGTTCCAAATTTTTTAAAAGATTTATTTATTTATGCATACAAGAACTGGGGTACAGGCCAGAGCTGGGGGGTGATGAGAGGATTCACCAGACACAGAGTGGGGAGCAGACAGGCAGATCGACTGAAACACACTGTTGAGGGGAGCAGCGGGCAAGGCAGGAGAGGTCTGCTGTGCCATGTGGGTCCCCTCCCTGGCCGGCAGCAGGGATTGAACTTGTGCTGCAGTGACTGCAGTTTGCTCCATAGTGCGTTGCTTAATCCACAGCGCCACCAGGGAGGCCCTCTTGTTCCAAATTTTTTAAGGTGAAAAATTTTATCATTGACTTGAGATCTTTCTCCTTTATTAATAAGTGTTTCATGCTGTAAATTTCCTTTCAAGTACTACTTTGGTTGCATTCCAAGCTCTTTGATTTGTTTCAGTGTTCATCATTTAAAACACTCTTCTTTATTTTTGATTAATTATTAAAAAGTACACCATTTAATTTCAAAATATTTGGGGATTTCAAGATATCTTTCTATTATTGGTATCTAATTTCATTCTGTTTGGTCTGAGGACATAATTAGCATCATTTCAGTTCTTTTAAATGGTCAGATATTTGTTTTATGCTCAGGGTGGTGTCCATTTTGTTTAATATAACAAGTATACACAAAAATAATATATATTCTAGTTCTCTGGGGGTTATAAAAAAGAACACAGAATTTCGAATCCACGGACAAAGAACATGAGATACCCCCTTAAGAATTGTAAGAATCTCATTTCTACCCCAAAGTCTTCATACAACACTTATCTTTTTTAAATGACAGTTCCTAAATTGTAGTGAGTGTCTGAAACACAGTATCTTGGTTATATCTGTTTGTAATATAGCATTCTTAGACTATGTCTCATTATAAAGGCTATTATTTTCATAACCTCCAAAATAGTGAGTAGGTATTTGCATGGAGGATTTGATAGCATCAAAATGACTCAACAGAGATTATTTATAAAAAGTATGGCAAAATGCATATGGAAGAGGGTCTCAGAAGTGCTGACAGTACCACTGAAGCAGATTACTTTAAAATAAAACACACATGGTTCTGTTTTGTGACTTCTTGCTTAACTAAATATGTTTAGAGGCACAAGCTAGCAACCTGCTGAGTGAATCCTATTTTATCCATATGTGGATTATAGAACTAAAAGGGAAACAGTTAAAATTATTATTCAATTACTTTTTTACAAGTCAAGATGAAAAAACATGAGCAAATACATGGGCTTCTCTTTTCTTCACACATGTTCAGGCTTCAGAATTAATTTCTTTTCCTTCAGTGAACTTCCTAATGACCACACTTCCCAATCCTTGTAACCTTACATCTCTAAAATTCAATATCATTTTGTTTTATATCTCTAAACTTGGAAGAACATTTTGTGTGAAGACAAAGTAGCCAATTTTAACTTCTATGTAATCTACAATTGTCCCTATCAGCATACTGTACTCTTAGCCATTATAAAACAAATAACACCACTTCTTATTGTAGTTATCATATTTCTCTCTTCAGCCAAATATATTTTAGTGTATTATCTACTCTCACTATATATTACTTCCCTACCAAAATGTTCTTTAAGGCACTCTTATCTGGCTTCTCCCCAAAAGATTTTGAAAAACACCTCTACTTTAGTCACCAATGACTTTATGATAACTTCTTTTTCCTCAATTTCTTGATCTATTTTATTCAAAACTGTTGATTATTTCATTTTTTGATACACTTAATTTGTGTGATAGCTCAATTTCTGTTAGTTTGACTGACTTATACCACAATAAGTTATAAGTATATAAGTATGTAAGTTCATAATACATCTATTCAGTCTGAAATTTGGAATTTCCCAAAGCTCTATAGTATACTCTGTTACCTATTTACCCTGCATTCTTTTCAAAGGTCTCCTGATTCATGATCCATTATTCTGGTTGCGAGTGTTACCAGTAACAGTTTATAACCTCTCTAGCTAGAGCTTCTCTTCTGAGCTACAGACCAACTGCCTATTTGATATTCTTTCCCTCCATATCTCAAAAATACTCCAGGCATTGCTGATCTAACAGCAATTCACACATCAGCAATTCACAGCAAACCTCCCAATCTTAATGCATGGCATCACTACCCTTTCATTTGTGCAGAACAGAAATATATAGCAAACCTTGACTTCTTCTGTCTCTACATATGTATCCAAAGAAACTAAAATTTGTTATCTTTATCTCCTTGAAATCATTTTCTTCAGCTTTAGTACTACCCTTAATCCATGAGTTCCATTCATTGTAACTAAAAAACAAAACAAAAAACTCGAATCTTGCCTTCCTTTTTCAACATTCATTTTTTATCATTAATTTGAACTAAAAAACTAGTGTATTTGTATTTTTCAGTTAGATAGCTAAAAGTGAAATTGCTTCATTATATGGAAAATCTATTTCTGTTTTCCATAGGGGCTGTACCAATCTACATTCCTACCAACAGTTAAGAGGGTTCCTTTTTCTCCACACACATGCTGACACATGTTTTTGGTCCTTTTAATGTGTGCTATTTTCACAGTTGTGAGGTGCTAACCCACTGTGGTTTTGATTTCCTTGGTAAGTGGTGATGAGTACTTTTTCATATAACTGTTGTCCATCTGTATAGCCGCTTGGGAGAAGTGCCTATTTATTTCTAACCAGGTTGTGATTGAGTTCTTTAATTTTTGTTGTGTGCATGAGTTCTTTGTAGATGTCGGCCCCTTGATGGATGTATGGTTTGCAAAAATTTTCTTCCATTCAGTAGGGTATTCATTTGTTTTAGTGACAGTTTCTTTCACTGTGCAGAAACGTTTTAATTTGATGTAGTTCCAACTATTAATATATATTTTTATATATTTATAAATTATGTTTATAAATGTATTTATATATATATATTTCCTTGCCATTGGAGATCAATACACAAAGATTTCTGAAGCCTACATCATGGAGTCTTTCTATTCGTTTTATGGATTCAGGTATTGCATCCAAGTATTTTATCCATTTTTATGGGTTTTTTTTTGGTATGGTGTGACATAGTGGTATAGATTCATTCCCTATTCCATTAGTCTGTGTGCAAGTTTTTGCTCCAGTACTGAGGTGCTTTGATTATTATAGCTTTGTCATATAGTTTGAAGGAGTTTGATATTGTCATTCCTCCTCTTTTTGTCAGGATTTCTTTGGCTCTTCAGGGTTTTTTGTGGTTCCATATTGTGTAATTTCATTAATGCTTTATTTCTTTGAAAAATGGCATTGGCATTTACATAGGAATTGTATCAAATCTGTATATTACTTTGGGCAAGATGGCTATTTTGACAATATTATATCCTTATGCCTAAGTGCTCTAGTTAGCACTTCCAATACTAAGCTGAATAGTAGTGGTGGAAGTAGAAATCCTTATCTTGTACCAGTCATCTTTTTTCACCATTAAGAATATTAGCTGTGGTCTTTATTACATTTGGATATGTTCCACCTATCCCCAGTTTTTGGAGGATTTACATCATAAATGGATATTGAATCTTATCAAGTGCTTTCTCTGCATGTACTAATTAGGTCATAGGATTTGTATTGTTCCTTTTATTGATGTAGTGAATTGCACTGATAAAGTTTTGGCTGTTAAACCACCATTATGTCCCTGAAATAAATTTCACATGGTCCCATGTATAATCCTTTTAATGCATTGTTAAATTTGGATTGCTAATAATGTGTGAATTTCTGCCTCTATATTTATTAGGGAATTTCTCTGTAATTTTTTTCTGTGTGTTGTCCTTATCTGGTTTTATAATAGGGTAATGTTGGCCTAATAAAATATGTTTGGAAGTTTGTCTCCCAATTTGTTGGGATAGTTTGAGAAGAGCAGTATTAGTTCATCTTTGAAGTTTTGGTAGAAATTACTTGTAAAACATCTAATACTGGACTTCTGTTTTTTCGAAGACTTTTAATTACTGTTCAATATCTTGCCTGTAATTGATCTACTCAATTTTTCTGTTTCTTCCTGATTCAGTGTTGAATGGTTATATATTTCTAAGAATTTGGCCATCTCATCTAGGTTGTTCAACTTGCTAGTATTCAAATATTAATGTTAATCTCATATGATAATTTGAATTTCTGAAATATCCATTACAATTTCTTCTCCTTTGTTTCTATTTATTTACGTTTCTTCCTTTCGTTCCTTTATGAGCCTAGCTAGAAGTTTATTTTATTGATTTCTTCAAAGGGACTGTCTTATTTAATTTTATTGATTTCTTAGGGACTGTCTTATTTAATTTCATTTATTTCTGCTTTAATTTTTATTATTTCCTTAGTTCTACTGGCATTTGATTTTGTTTACTCTTCTAATTACTTAAGGTAAAAGATAAGATTGTTCGAATTCTTTCTTATTTCTTGATGTGTTCTTGTGTTACTATATACTTTCCTCATCCAATCATAGTCTCAAGATAGTTTTTAATTTCTTCTTTGATTTCTCATTAACCCAGTAGTCGCTCACTAGTGTATGGTGTTGTTCATTCTCCATATATTAGAGGTTTTTCCTACTTTACTTTTGTGGTTGATTTCTAGTTTGATACCTCTGTAGTCAGATACTTGCCTTATACCCAATATGTGGTAAATCCTAGGGAATGCGCCATGTGAATCTGAGGAGAGTTTTGGGGGGGTGCAGTGTCCTATAAATATCTATTATCCCATGTATTCTAATTCCCTATTTAATGCTATTGTGTCCTTATTTATTTTTTGCTTGGTTGATGTGTCCATTGGCAAACTGAACTGTTAAAGTTTCCAGCCATGAATAGTTTTTTCCTAGTATGTTTTCATATTTGATCATTATTGCCTTATATATTTTGATGCTTTGTTTGGTGAGTATACACTGATTAGTACTGATGTATTTCTGATATACTATTTCCTTAACCATTATGTAGTTTCCATCCTTGTCTCCTGTTACCTTTTTCATTATCTATTTTATCAGATCTAAGTATGGCTGTGCCTACCTTACCAGTTCCATTTGTTTGTCAGATTGTTCTTAATCCTTTATTCTGAATCTGTTTATCTTTGGACCTCAGGAGACAGCAGATATTTGGATTCTGTTTTTTAATCTAACCAAGCATTCTGTGGGTTTTAATTGGTGAGTTCAGTCCATTTACATTCAGAGTATAATTACTGATACATGAAAGTGTGCTGTTACCATTTGTGTTTAATTTTGAGGTTTTATCTATTTCCTTGTATTGTTCACTATTCAATTTGTATGTGTTCACTATTCAATTTAGATATGTATGTCTCATTAAACATTTCATGGAGGGGGTGGGTCTAGCACTTGCAAACTCCCTTTATTTCTGTTTGTCTGAGAAGACCTTTACTTCTCCCTCAGATCTGAAACAGAACCTTGTAGTGTAGAATACTCTTTGCTGGCAGTTTTTATATTTTAGTATTTTGGTTTTATCATTCTATTCTCCCCTTGCCCACTGTATTTCTTCAGAGAAGGCAGAAGTAATTCTCATTATATCTTTATAGATCATCTTATTCCTTTATATATTATATTCCTTTACAGATTATAGGGTTGCTTTATAGATTATCTGTTTCTTCTGGCCAACTTCAATATTCTTTCTTTGTTCTGAACTCTTGGAAGTTTCACTACTGAGTGTGTTGGTTTAAGTCTCATTCTGTTTAGGTAGTCTAGTGGTGTAATAGCTTCGTGGACTTGTATATCTAGTTCTTTCTCTAGTATTTTTTAGTAGAAATTTGACTCTAGTCTTACTTAAAATAAGTTTTCTGTTCCTTCCTCTATTTCTTCCTCCTCTGGGATACCCATTATTCTTATATGGTCTTTCTTCATGGAGTTAGCAAATTATCAAAGTGAGGGGTCTCCCTGTAGTACCAGGAGTTAAAGTGTCAGTGCCATCAAGTTAACACTATCCACTGTAGCCTGAGTTCAATCCCTGGTCAGGGAGGTGACCCATATGGCATGACAGACCTCTCCTGTCTTGCCTGCTGCTCCCCTCAGCAGTGTATTTCAGTAGATCTGTCTGTTCTGCTCAGCACTCTGTCTCTGGTGAATCCTTTCCCCTCTCTGGTACCTCTGGCCTGCAGTCCAGCTATTGTATGCATAAATAAATAATTCTTTAAAAAAAAGAAAATTAACAAAGCATTTCTTCATTTTTTCCTTTGTAACTTTTTTTTTTTCATCAGGATTCTGTGTATATTATCATTTTAAAAACCACTGTTTTGGGGCCTCCCTGGTGGTCTAGGGGTTAAATCTCACCATTATCATACCTACAGCCCGAGTTCAATCCCTAGCAAGGGAGCTAGCCCACATATGGTGCAGCATACCTCTCTCCTGTCTTGCCCACTGCTCTCTTTAGTTGTGTATTTCTGGGGTGCTCCAGGTGGTGCAAGGGGTTGAGTACCGCACTATGAAGCACCCACAACCACTGCAGTGCAAGTTAAATCCCCAGCCAGGGAGATGACCCACATAGTGTAGAAGACCTCTCCTGCCTTGCCCACTGCTCCCCACAGCAAGTGTATTTCAGTAAATCTGCCTGATCTGCTCCTCACTGCTTCTCACTCTGGTGAATCCTCTCACCTTCTGCACCTCTGGTCTGTACTCCAGAACTTGTATGCACAAATAAATAAATCTTTAAAAAAAAGTGTATTTCTTCTTAAATCTTTCTGTTCTGCAACCTATTCTGTCTCTGGTGAATCCTCTCACCTCAAGCACCTCTGGATACACCCCAGTCCTTCTATGCAAAAAAAAAAAAAAATGTCACTGATTTGATCTTGTTTGGTCTATTCCACTCCCATAGCAGTCCCCCCAAATTTTATCTCCTCTATTGATCTTTTTTTCTTTTTATTAATTTTTTTTACAATGTTTGCTTTCTTTTCTAGGTATAGTCTTCCAATAGAGTTTCCACCACCAATTCACCCGTGCACCAAAGTCCTTTGTGTTCTCCCCATCCCAGCCTTGATCCCACTCCCTCCCACTTCCCTGCAGATGACTCTTACTCATAGTTATCTGTTTATTTTTATTATCCTTCATCACTGTAATTTCTTTATTCAATCTTCTGTTCATTAATTTTATATCTCAGGTCATTCATTTGTCTGAGTTTTCCTGTACACCTTTGTTCAGTTTTTTTGGGCTGTCTTACATATCTTTGTATTTCTTTATTATGTCACTTTTGAACTCTGCACAAGACAGAAGGAAAAGATCTTGTCTTTGTGATTAGGTTCTGGAGATTTGTTCTCTTTGTGATATTGTATTCCCATAAGAAATCATGTTACCTTTTGTTGGATTTTTTCATCTCATCATTATTTGATTTCTAAGTATTAAGAGTACAAAGCTTTTGCTTTTCCAGTATATGGTGCTATGTCTCGTGATAAACTAATCTGTAGCTATGTCTTCAGTAAGTAAGGGGAAATCCTGTCTTTGGGACATTAGCTATGGCAGCTCTGCCCTCAGGCCCCTTCATGGAGCTCACTGAAGCAGCAATGAAGTCCTTGGGGGAGGGGGTCTACTACATTGGGTTTGCCTTATGGCCCCATTCCAGAACTCACTGAGACTAAATAGATATCTGCAGTTTGGTAAGCTTCCAGGGAGCTCACTATAGCTATGCTGATGTCTGGAGGTGATCTCTTTTGAAATTGCTTAGAACTACACCCTCCTGATACTTTTACCTAGTTCCAAATGAGATTTTTAAGTGCTTCAACTCTTTTAGATCTCTAAACTCCAGATCATAGAACCTCCACCATCCTTTCATATTTTTAATACCCTGGGAGCCTCTAATAATTTCTCCAGAGCCCCCATGCTACTTTCATGTATATTAAACTGCCTGCCTATCTATTAGTGCTCACTTTACTACATTTTGCACACACTTTCTCTCCTCCTGAAATTATACTTTTCCCTCTTTCTCTTCCTTATGCTTCTTATATCAACATGCTTTCTTAACATTTCAAAATTTTATAAATTGTGTTAGATCCCCCTTTAACATCTATCCAGAGTTCTTGCTGTTCACAAAATAACACATATCTCTTTACTGTGTAATTGCTTATTTACTTCTACATTCATTCATAGTTTATAAATGGAAGGAAAAGTACTACATTCATTCATTGTAGACATAGTCTCCCTAGCATCTAAAAATGTCCTTGACACCTAGCAGAAGTTCAATAAAATCCAAACAATATAAAGAACTCACATGACTCAATAAAAAAAGTAAAAATAGAAGAGGATCTCAATAGATAATTATCCAAGACAACATACAGATAACCAACAAGAATATGAAAATATATTCATCATCACTCATCATTAGGAAAATGCAAATAAAAACAATGAAATATCACCTCACACCTGTAAGAATGGATAGTATCAAGAAGACAAGAAGCAAGTGTTACTGAGAATGTGGAAAAAGGAAACCCTTAAATATTATTGGTGTAAAGGTAAACTGGCACAGGCACTATAGAAAATGGCATGAAATTCTTCAAATATTGAAAATAGAAATAGGGCCTCCCTGGTGGCGCAGTGGGTTAAGCAACACACTATGAAGCAGACTGCAGCCACTGCAGCATGAGTTCGATCCCTGCCGCAGGCCAGGGAGGGGACCTACATGGCACAGCAGACCTCTCCTGCCTTGCCCGCTGCTCCCCTCAGCAGTGTGTTTCAGTCCATCTGCCTGTTCTGCTCCCCACTCTGTCCCTGGTGAATCCTCTCACCACCCTGGACTCTGGCCTGTACCCCAGCTCTTGTAGTATAAATAAATAAATCTTTAATAAATAAATAAAATAAAAATAGAAATACCATATGATCAAGGTATTCCACTTCTGGATATTTATCTGAAAAATATCAAAACACTTATCAAAGAGATATTGTAAGTTCATTTTTAGTATTATTTTCAATAACTAAGATTTGGAAACAACCCAAGTATCCATCTACAGATGGATGCATAAAGATTTGTTTAAATATGCACACACATATATGAAGGAGTGAATTTACATATATATTTAAAATGAAAAAAATGATGCATTTGTGCGTATGTGTATTTGTGTACATGCAATAGAATACTACTCAGGTTTAAATAGAAATGAAATTTTACCATTTGAATAAAATGGGTGGATCTCTAGAGAGTATTATACTAATTGAAATAAGCTAGAGGAAGAAAAATATAGCATGATTTCACTCACATGAAAGATGGGGAAACAAACAAAAAAGAATGGACTATTATATTATGATAATAGACTAGTGCTTACATGAGGGGAGGAAAATTGGGGAGTATGTTAAATTGGTAAAAGGGATTAATGGAAATGGATAGAAACTAGGTCTCTGGTGGTTAGCATATTATAGTATATGCAGATGTTGAAATAAATTGTATGGTATATATTTATAAAACAATGTTAGCTTTACAGTAAAAAGTTGGTGATTTATGACATTAAGTCCCCATGCCTTTATATACTAGAATTAACAGCATACAAATTACATTTTAAATATAGTTTGCTCATAATATAACTCTTCTGTGATCCAAAATATGAGGCACAGATAAAGTTAGTATATGACTTTATAATATGGATAATATTACTGGAAACTTAAATTTTCTTTTTTTGTATATATACTTCCAGTGGTGCTTTTGCTACCTTCATAAAGACTTTTGTAAACACATAATTTTTCACTACTTAGTATAAAATGTTAAGTGCTTCTCTTTCTGTCATATAGCTTTTTAATGATGACATACCATAATAATACAGTATAATAAAGATAAATGACATTTGCAAGTTCTTAAAGACCTAAAGTGAGAATTCCATTATAATTTTTGAGGCTTATACCTCCCCTCAAAACATGCAAGAGAAGGAAGTGAGTTTAATAAAAAAAATTCCAACTAAATATCCAGCTCTATATATGTATCTTCTTATTTATGTCCCAAACTTTGACAGAAAAAAAATGAATTAATGGAAAAAATAAATACAACTATGGCCTCTTAAATGAGCTATTTCTTTGATGTGAATTCCTTCAGTAAAATACTTGGTGGACTTCTGAGAACTAATCATCCCTCCAAATACACACATGCACAATTTTCCCACCCCAACACATATACACACACAAATACACAAGGTACACTTCTGCCCTTCTTATTATCTATTTTCATAATACTTCAATAATGAATCTTTATGTATTTTTTTACCATATATGGGGTCATTTTTATTAATGTGGTAAAAATATCCATACTGAGTTCTTCAAGATTTCTCTTGTCAAATGCATTTAAATGTCAGTAGAACATCTATAGCTACTTTTTATAAATATCTAAGCCATAACTAAGCACAGAGAGATAGCTCAATAGATCAATAAAAAGGAATAGGAGTGGTAATTAGCAATTCTATTTACTTAATAAAACAACTACACAGTATACAGTAACAAAGACTTTAGAATTAATAATCATATCTGAAATTGGTTATGTTTATGAGTATATATAAACTCAAGGTCAGGTTTTTGAAGCTGTAATCAGTAAATTATTGAGAATACTGTATTATTTTCAACCTCAATTTAGATAACTCTAGTGACTGAGAGAATTAAGACTTTTTCACAGAAGGAACATATAAAAATTAAGGGTGGAGCTATAAACACTATTATTCACAAACAGTTGAACATACAAACACTGAAGACTAAATACAGTCCATATAATGAGTACATCACTTGATACTGGCAGAACCTTCCTTTTAAATATTAAACTTCAGTCTATGATACAAAATAAATGAATTACTACATTTCTATTTATATGGTCAATGAAAAAGTTATATATGAGAATTGAGAAAATTAATGGAAAATTAATGAATAGTAAAAAGAAGGGCAAAATATGTTACAAATAGTGTGCTGGATAAGATATGGGGTCATAGACAATTACATAGTCAAAAAAGGAGAAGATTGAAAAGGATGTGATCACGACCTATAAATACCTTACAAGTAAGATAAAAAAATGTGATTATTTGAAGTATCAGAAGATGGGAAGACAAGGAGCAATAACCTGGAAATAAAGAAGAAAATGTTTCAGCCTTATATTACATTAAGAAATGCCATGAAACTGTAAGAGGATTTGGCATTAGTAATAAAAATCAAGGATAATACATAAACTTTAGAGAAGGCCAGAAAATGATGTACCTTTAGGTACAGAGAATAAATTAGAAATGATGTAGGAAAGAATGAAAAACAGTGACGCTCAAAGGATCAGAAGGTAGTTTGTTCAGGATGTGTGAAACATGTTAGCTGTCGATCTCTGTATTATATATGATTCTTTATCAAGTCTCATCCTAAAAAATTATACTGAATTTGGAGAGCAGTTTAAATAAATGAAAAATCATAGTTTATAATGAACAACTACTCTATGACAGCCAATTTCCAGTTATTGGTAATGTTCATGCTTTTAATAAAGAACAATGCAGTAAGTGTTGATAGATAAAATATATATTTATGTATATTTCTTGATATACAAAGAGGTCTACACATGGTATACTCCTTATAATTGCTTTGATTATATAGGTACCAACCCTCTCCAAAATAAAATCTTCAATGATAATTGTAATAATAATATCACTGAAATAAAATATATTTACCTCTATATGAAATACTTCTACCCCAGATACAAAGAAAAATCCAATAATAAATTATGGATTTTCATTTCTTAAAAATATATTAATTTAGAAATAAATATTTTCTAATTAAATAACTAAAAAGCCTATTGTTTTTTATTTTCAAACTGCTTTCATTTGTGTTATTTTTTACATAGCTTAACTTTAGATTTTATTTCATGAGTGGACCTTCTGTTACCTTATCAAAGTTCAAAAGTTATAAGAAAAATGCTTTAATGAGTAACAGTTTGAGACTTGTTCCTGGGGATAGGGTATAGTCAAAGATGAATGACAGGATTATTGCTAATAAGGAAGTGTTTGTTGATATTAAATGAGAAGAATTTGCTGTGGGGAAATTCAATAATTCACCAATTTAATACAAAAAATGGAAATAAAAATTTTTTAAATTTCTAATTACCTTCTACATATCAAGAGTTGAATTACATTGACTTAAGTATATTAGAAAGTTCTAACTAGATGATTTTAATTGGTGAAATAACCGAGTATTTTTTTAAAGACTGATTTATGCACAAAAGAATTGGGGTACAGCCAGATGTGTGGGGGTCAGAGGATTCCCCAGACATAGAGGGGGGAACAGAACATGCAAATTTTATTGAAATAATACTGCTAAAGGGAGCAGCTGGCAGGAGAGGTAGGAGAGGTCTGCTGCACCATGTGGGTCACTTCCCTGGCTGGGAGGCAGGTGATTGAACTTGTGCTGCAGTGGCTGTGAATGCTTCATAGTGTGGTGCTTTAACTCCTTGTGCCACCAGGGAGGCCCCAAAATAACCAAGTATTTAAATAAATGACTCCTTAAAGTTATGTGGATTTTTGAAAAATATACTTCAGGAATTACAAACAAAATAGAAACTATTTTAGAAGTTTAGGTTTCAAATGAAGTATGTTATTTATTTGACTTTTACATATAAGAGCATTAAAGTTGATGTTTACCAAATTAAAAGTAATTTATTCTTCTGTCAAAACTTTTTGGTAATTATTTCAGTTTCCTGCTTAATATCAAAATATGTAACAAATGTTTAAAAAATGACTAGAAGAGTTAAAATCTTTAAAAGGATATATAAAACACGCAATCTTACAATATTTGCTCAATGGCTCCTTTTTTGGCACTACTAAAAACAAATATTTTATTGCCCTGATAACAAATGAAACAGCACAATTTCAAAGTCTCTCTCTGTCTTCCCCTCTTTCACTCTCTTCTCCCCCAAATTTTATCATCTGATTTGAAATGTTAGGTCATTTAGGTGCCCTATTCTTAAGGCCTTACAATATTATTCCTTAAATCACTTCTTTTAGAAGACTTTAAGAGACTTCAGTGTTAACTGAAACAATTCTTGAAAAAGCTATCAAAGTGTTCAGAACATAAGAAATACATCAGTTGCACAGAAACAGTTCTTCATTATGCTTTACACACAATTTTATTCAACTGCTAATTTTAATTAGAACAGAACTCTAGCTTCCGTTCATTGGTTTAGCATGAGCAATAAAATAAGTTTATTTAATTTTCTAAAATAAGTAAAGCAGAGTAAAGTTAATTAAAAGTTAATTACAGAATAATGAATTATATACCCTTGCTGTGCTAGTGTTGCCCAGATGACTAGATGCTCTCCTTCCTTCCTAAATACACTTCCATTCCCGGAAGCTGGGTATTCCTTTTGCTCAATATTAGGATTTTCATACATCTACTTTACTTGGAAAGTTCATATTTCCTTTTTCTGAAGATGTCATTTTTAGAAAATATGCACAGACATTGAGGTACATACACATACTTTTCTAGTTTCTCTCCTTTTGTATGCTTTCCTCAGGCATAATTTTCATTTAGACTTCTGATTGCCTTTTGAATTTGACAGAATATACCTATAAAATTCGTTAGTAATTGTTTCATTTCCCAGCATGGCATGTGTAGTTAACCTTGAAAGACAGATTGGGTGTTAACTGTAGTGAACCCAACCTTTGCCAGTATCACAAAGGTCATGGATCTGTCTCTCTGGTCCTGAGTCTTCAAATAGAAGGTTTTGTACATACTAGAATTAGAATGCTTTTACTGCTCATTAATTCATCATTAAAATGATGTTAAGTAATCATTCTCTATAAGGCTCTAGTGTACAGATCTTCTGGCATGAACTGATATAGCTTGGCTCGCAGTCACAACTTAGTGAACATACAGCATTCATGTTTTTAATAGATTTAAATCTTTTTGTAAAATTTTAGTTTTAGTAGGGACCTTATACGTTTTCATTGGTAATACAGTATGGCTTACATTGAGAATATCTTAATTTTTATGAATGGATATATGGATGGAAATATTTAAATTTCAGTTTTAACAAGGGTTTCTTACAGAATATGGAATATATACAAGTATACTATGAATAATGAACATGTCCACACCTTAATCACATGTCTTACATCTTGATATCATAAATGTTAAGACACTCTAACAAATATTTCTTAAAATAGGAAAACAAAAGAAAATCAATATCACCTGAGTATTTACACTGAAATATCAGTTTAGCTTTTTTCAATTAGGTGTAAGAAGCTGTAGACTATTAGTTTTGCAAAATTACATAGGACGAGTGTATTATGAAATAAAAAAAACCTGATTTTCTAAATCTTTATTTAAAAAGTATATTCTATATTGTACACCCATAATTTTCCAACTTGCTACTAGAGCATATATGCAGAAGCATTGTTTCCCCTCACATTTTGTTAATGAGAGGTCAAATAAAAGAATATATGTGGGAAAGATCTGAAGATAAAGTTTCAAGAGTATCATTCAAAAACAAACTATGATGGAGGCGTTGAAAGGGAGGGTGCAATCTCATTTTCACAACTTCTTACTTGCTGCTGTGCATTTATTTTCAGTATTCTCACACATTTGCTCATCTTTAAGTATTTTCCCCTTGTCTTTCTACTTTAGTTAAGTGTGCAACTTTCTTTTTCATTATTATATTCTAATTAACTGATTCTCAATTTTCCAAGCTTTAAAATGAGAATAGAAGCTTAAAAAAACTAAAACATTAGTTTTCAAAAGCTAAATCCTACATCAACTATCATTTCCAAATGTTCATTCAAAACTTCATATTCAGATCAATCTTGCAAGCACTGACATTGGCTGCTCTTTCATTTGCTTATAAAAAATATGCCATATGGGAAAGTGCCATCTCATAAGGGCAGTGTTCACCCTTTTTTCCCTTGACATTACAATGTTTTATGGTAATGTCATTTAAATTCATTTTATTCTAATACCTCTCTAATAATGCCTGAAATCTTGGTAGAGAAAAATAAAATAATTCAAATCATGCTATAAAATAAATTATAAGTACTTTATTATAGTTGAGCAGAAGTAAAAACTGTACAGTGAATTATGGAAATTTCCTTTTAGCTTTTTGGTTAGAAAGGAAGACAATCAAATGGATGCCAAAAATGTATGAAGTGTTTAATAAGTATGTCTACATAAATAATTGCCCAGTGTTTCAAATATACACATATGTATAAAATATAATGTGTTAATTCATAATAATTAAGATGTACTAGAGCTAGTTTGTGATAATTATTAACCATATAAAATGAGAAAAGCAAGCAAATCAGTAACTGGGTTCTAAATCAATCAGACCGACAGTAAAGCAGTATTTCTCTTATGTATATCCAGCATAAATAAAAAAATTGGAGAAGTATGGACATAATGTTTGTTAACAATGTTCCATGTTTCATAAATTTCTATTCAATATGCTACAAGAAAACTAAAATTATGCTTAGTTTTAAATAACTAACTCTGCCAACAAAATCTCAGAAGTAAAACACAATTAATAAACAACTGACAAACTGTGAGTGCTATAAGAAATTTATAAAACAGTAAAAGACTGAACAACTGACAACACAATCCTTACCCAACATTGTATTCACAGAAATGTTTTTTGAACTTATGATCCTGCTTCTAAAAGCAAATAAGAATCTGTGCTATCTATTTTAAGCATGTTTATCTCTAATTTTTGATGTAGGAAGGGTTTCTGACAGCATTTCTAAAAAGGAAATGGAAAACCAGTGACTAGATTATAAGGATAGTATGTTGCTACAAGGTGGTATACTTTCTACCATCTCTCCTACTTCACTTAATGTCACTCATTCACTCCTTTCCCATCTCGCTGGATTCTTTAAACAAAACAATCACCACTCCTCTTTGCCTCATGGCTGTTGATTCTTTGTAGAACATCACTTCTTGGATATGTGTATCTCTCTTCTTTCATCACCTTCAAATCTTTGTTCAAATGTCAATCTCTCTGTGAGACTTAATTACCTTGCTTAAAACTGCAATCTCTCCCTAATCTTCCCTGTGGCCTTTCCTCTCTTTAATTTCTGCATAGTATGTATCATCAGCTAATAACCTATATATTTTATTTATGTTTTTAGTTCATTGTCTATCTCTAATCACTAAGTTATAATCTCCCTGCAAACAGGAATTATGATAATTTTCACTAATTCATACACCTTCAGTCTTAGAATAGTACCTGATACTTAATGACATTCAGTAAAATAATTGCCTGAATGAAGGTATGCAAATTGTTGCGATATCTCAGCTGAAGAAAAAAGAAAACATTCTTTCTCCTGTTGGGCCTCCCTGGTAGCGCAAGGGGTTAAGCACCGCACCATGAAGATCTGCAGCTACTGCAGCACCAGTTTGATCCCAGGCCAGAGAGAGGTGACACATATGACACAGCAGATCTTTCTCACCTGTTGCTCCTCTCAGCAGTGTACTTCAGTCAATCTGCCTGTCTGTTCTGCACTCTGTATTTGGTGAGTCCTCTCACCCCCTATGCCTCTGGCCTGTACCTCAGTTCTTGTATGGATAAATAAGTCTTTAAAAAAATTATTTCTCCTGAAAGAACAGTATGATAATAAAATACAACTTTTACTATCAATTTGGGTCCAAGTAACAGTTTGAAGCAAACTAAGCCAAGCTCCTAAGCCATTTTTGAGTCTGTCATTAACTCATTCAGATATGTTTTTTTCTCTATTTGCAGACCTTATAATCTCTATTATAAGCATCAAAGTGTGCTCTGGTTACCAATTATAGTTCATCTTTCAATTTTGCAGTGTAAGACAGGGAATAGAATACAAGCAGGAAATGTAATATTTTCACTTTATAAAATTAGAACACTTAGTACCTGTGTTTATCTCATCCTTCCTGAACACCAAGGAAGAGAGAAGCAGTAAAAGCCTGAGTTTAATAATAGTTAAAACAATCAGCAAGTTCAACTTTTTCCTACATTAATACTTTGTATTGACAGATCCATACTGAAGGCAATTAAAGTCACATAGCCTCCCTTTGCAAAAAAATAAAACATAGCTTTTTTATTCAAGTTAGTCATCCCACCAAAAAATAAATGCAAAAAAAGGTAACATTTAAATAGTCTTATAAGCAACTATTCTACCAGCAAATCTTTCTAACAAATAGGTGTAACCATCATAGGGAAAGTAACTTTCCTTGAGACATTTTAAGTTTTAGCAGAAACCAAAAAGTAAACTGACTTTGAGAGTAGACAGTGGAATACAAAAAGAATGAACCATATCATATGAAATTATTCATATCATATAGTTTTCTTTAAAAAAGTAAAACATTACTAGCGTAAAAGAAATTATAACCTTTATTTTTAAAAAGAAGCAAAAGATATATATTTCCATTTCTGAAAATGGAATCCATTCAAATAAAAATAAATTTAATTATCTTACATTGCATTTTCAGATACTGATAGAAACGCAGAACACTTTCAAACAATGAAAGTTGTAGGGCATAATCTAATTAAATCTATGCTTTCCTAATATGTCCACTATGCCAAAACAGTGAATTTCAAAATTAATCCTGTGGAAGAAAATGAATCAAGCTGGCTTGCTATTTTAAAGATAGAGATGTCAGTCACTTGAGAGCTACTTTCAAATGTTGGTCATTGAAGGCATCTTTCCTGGGTTTAAATCCTATCTCTTAATTGAGAGCTCTCTAACCTTGGGAGAGTTATTTAACATCTCTGTTCATTAATATACTCTCAAATGAGGATAACAATGGCACACAATTCAAAGTGCTAACTGAGGATTAAAGGAAATAATGCATGGAAAGTTTGATATGATATCTGCTAAATAGTAACTGTTTCATAGTTTTTTGTTTTAGCCAGACAGATAGAAGGGAGTGGGAGAACTCAGCATATTCTGAAGTTGAAGGTTAAAGTTGTTATCTGAAGTTCTTACATATTATAATTCTTAACTAAAAGGATGAGAGAAATCCCTGTTTTTATAAGAACTTCCAATAAATAAGTACAGAGGTAATCTTAGGTTTTTTAAAGGATTAAGGATCCCAAAATTTCCCAGAATCATAGACACACTAATGCAATGTCCTCCTCCAACTCTGCAGTTCTGCATGGATAATTATGGAGTTAAAAGAAAAGCATTTTTTCTAATTATCCACTGGTGCTGACTTTATAAGTTTTCCATGTAGTGAACTTCTTTACCTAAAACTTCCTCTAGGTCAATTCCACATTACCTTTATAGTCTATATATTATGAACAAGATTTTCAACTAAAATAAGAAAATCAGCTTATTTTCTCTATGCCTTAGTGATATGGATGCCAACACTCAATTGTTACATACCAATTGACTCCACAAGAAATTTTCTTTAAACCATATGGATAAAAGTTTAGAAATCAGTAGTGTATACATGAGATTTTCATTTGTATTGTGTTATATAAATGTAATTATAGAACATGTATGACGTGACACTACTTAATCTGGTAAAATCCATTTATATCTTCAACTGTATATTTATTTTCCTTTGTTAAATGTGGAAAAGTTAATAATGTCAGTGATTAAATTACTTCTCATTTAAGACATTTTACATTTTTAATTAAAAGCTATATATTTCCAATTTATCATTCCATACTTGGCTGCAGATATAAACTTACAGAAACACAAAGCATATGTACATTTATTAGTATTTCTATATACTTAGTACATATTTAATGAAGGTCAAGAATAAAACTGAAATAAGGTTTATGAGTGGTATAAAGGTTCGTTATTGCCATTGTATAGGACAGTATAATTTTCTTAAGAGAAATGATGACATATACATAATAAAGTCCCTGTCCATGTCATGACAGCTCAAGAGCATGCCATCGTTACCACCTATGTCACACTGCAGGTGTGCCTGCTATATGGGTGACAGCGCTGACTTCTCTGATCAACACATAATTATCTCTGAATAAAAATGCACACTGAAGTTAGCTGGACATAATGGATTGGAGACCCAGGGCAAAATTATCTTTATCATGGCACATAGCACCACCTGGGGGTAAAAGCAGGCCAAAGAGAAGTGTTGGCAATGATACAACCTTGAGAAGCCTGCTGTGGTGTGGGTACTTGTGGGGTGTTCATGTTTATCCTGCTTGTCTTCTTTTGGATAGAAGAGGTCACTCGGTTAATAGTTACGATGCTCCTGGCGGAGAAAGGTCCCGCTGATCAGCGCTATTCTCCAGTAATCTAACTGTATATCTCTCTCAGCATCTGGATAGTTTCCATTTGCAGAGTCCCCTTCCCCCATAAGATAATAAATATCATATCACAAGGATGGCAGTGCTCCTTCATGGAACACTGACTGTTTATTAGAGGCAAAAAAGTTTAAGAGAAATGCTAACAATGTTCATTAATGGCCCGCATCCAGGTTTAATGAGGCATGTCAATATGCGGACTGGGCAACATCAGTGGCATAATAGTGGTGGTAAATGGGAGTAATTGTATCCAATTGTACGGCACAGCTTCCAGGAATGAGCCCGAACTGCCAACTGACAATGACAGAGCAATTATGGGAAGGCAAGCGAGCTGTGTCAAATTAGCACTTGGTGAGAACTCATTTTTCAGAGATGTGCTTGCTCTACACCACCACAAGTGATAGCTACTTTATTGTGAGTGATAGGAAGACCAGCACTTAGACTGATGTTCTGATTTGTCAATAGCTGTATTTGAAAGCTTAGTGTCACAAATATATAGAGATATTCAGGGAGAGAGGCACACTGCTCATGATCCGAAGGATAAGAACATTGCCGAGAAGGTCATCTGTCAGTGTGAGCTGTCAGAGAGAGATCACACTCTATGAAAAGGGAACATTCAGCCGACTTAAGTAATTACCTTTGACTGAGATTTGAAGATGTCTTCTTTTGTTGGCCTACATTGACTGCATAATTTATAATTTACTGCAATCAGCAAAGGGCCAGGAATTGTAACTAAGAAAATTCTTTTTTTTATTTCCCATAATTACTTCTCCCTCTTCTCTCTCTCTCTCTCTCTCTCTCTCTCTCTCTCTCTCTCTCTCTCTCTCTCTCTCTCTNTTTATTTCCCATATTTACTTCTCCCTCTCCTCTCTCTCTCTCTCTCTCTCTCTCTCTCTCTCTCTCTCTCTCTCTCTCTCTCTCTCTCTCTCTCTCAACTTTTTTAGCACTTCAGAAATATAAAGTGGGAAACTGATGACACTGATTATTTTTCTCTGTCTTAAATGCCTCAGTCTCAAGTATATCATAAACAATATATCTGTTTTTGACTGTCATTTCACAAGGCCATACTTCTCTACCACTATCCTATACAACGTATAGGATACTTTTATTCTTGATGTATTTTTTTCTTACTTTTCTTTATGTGGGATTATTAGTTCAGAAGAATACAGGAATAAAACAATTTTGCCTCTAGTGCAGAAGACTAAAGGAGAAAACCAGATCTGGAGTACTGAACACTGAAATTGTAATTCATATCCTCAGATACTCACCAGTTTGACCGAGTTATTGGAAATACAAAGCGATAAGTATTGCAGCAAATATTTCAAAACTATATGGATTAACAGAATGTTCAAGTCTTGTTGTCTTACCCATACCACACTCCCTCTTCCCAGGATATATCACAGGATAAATATTAGCAAAATAATCCCTTTGCCTTTAATAACCTTTGGAGAAAATACATTTTGAAACCCATCATCTTCTGGAGTGAAGTAAACACTAAACGTTTATTTGTTATTTATCCCGATAAAAGTTATTACTTAATTTTGTAGCTAAACTATAACAGGGAATCACAGCAGTGTAGATTTTGATTTTTGTTATTTTCTTGATTAAAGGACTAACCACTGAAAAATTTTTTTAAAAATGTCTACTATTTGACATTAGCAAATTCTTGCTGCTTTGTGTTGTTGTTTTTCTCCCTGGTAGTGACCAATTGATTAATGAGTTATAACTAAAAATTACCAAGATTAGCCTGCCTTCTGGCAAGAACTGTTTAATTCTAGGCATATTGATTTACTGTAGAAATATTGACAAAAGAATTAATTTAAGTACTTTAAGTCAATACTACCTTAGTGGAAACTCTACCTTTTAAGTATAAAGAAATACTCTTAGAACACTCATCTATTGCTATGGTATAAAATTACTGTCACACAATAAATGTTCTTTTCTATTTTAAAGTGTGCATAGGTTCACACTGCTCTTTTCCCCCCAAGATCCATCAAATACTCATATTTAAAATCAGTAATAGTAGGTTTTCAGACATTTGCCAATGTATTTAATATTTCCTCTAAACTTTAATGATTCTCCTTAAAAATATTTTGTTTTCCATAGTTTACAATTTACTACCCAAAATTATTTTAAATTATATACTTTGATGTTTCTGAAATACAGTTTTTAATTATTTAAAAAAAATATTTCAGAAATCTTTGGACCCTTCAGTTTCCTTGTTGTAGAAATCTGTTTAAATTCACAATGCCTTGAGTACAGGCCCGTCATCTATTCTATAGTGGCTATGCCATTTAATAATGGAATAGTGCATCAGAGTGGCACTTAGGTCTCAAATTGTTATGTATGACTGTCAAAGCGGTAAGAAAAAAAGAATTAAAAAAAGGGGTGGGGAGAGAAAAACCCTTGATTTGTCTTTATTACTGAAACGTGAATTTATCAGCGAGGTTCTGAAATCACAACAGCATTGCATCCCCAGCGAGATGTTGAAAACTTGACAGGTACATATTTTTTCAACTACAAGCACTTCTATAATGAAAACTAAATACACAAATCTTTTTTTTTTCTCTTGACAGATAGTTGCTGCCAATCGGATTTAATGTTCAGGTTCAAGTTGTCAAGAGAAATAACCAATAAGTAATCCAAAGAATCACGATACAGATATTCAAAGGCAAAAAGCCTAGCTTGTGTCATACACTGAGAGATTCTATATGTATAATTAAACAAGTCCAAATAAATGACACTTAATCTTCCCCAATGGCAAGTAGAGCCCATCACAGCCTCTTTCTAAAGGACAAACTATAACTTGTTCAATGGTCACCAAATATTTTGATTATTTCTACTCCTTTGACTTCATCATTAAAGATGAGTTTGCTTGGTCTCACATTTTTCATTTATCATTGCTTAGTCTCAAGTATAAACCCTGGTCCAATGTTGAAATTCTATCATCCTAAGTACTTAAAAAGTCTCCTTCAATATCCATATAGCCATAACTATCTACTTCTGAGTTTGAGTCAGAGCATAGCTTGTGTATATAATTTCTCCAGATATATTTTATACACAATATAAGTGCCCTGACATTCACTATTAATACCTACAATGATTCTCAGTGTGTGGTGATTATTTACCTGCTGGTAGATTTAATACATTACCAAAAATCTCATGACTGTGTCTGAATGTTTTGTATAAAGAGAAGAAAGGAAACTGATTGTTGAACTCTTTCCTAGAAATTGTAAGTTACAACTAGTTGTATATAGATCAGTCCATTAGAATTGCACTCAACCATTTGCCTGGAAAAGAAATATTTTTTATAGGTGAGTGGAATTTTGTAATCTAAATATATAAACTACATACATATAACTCCACAAACTGTAACTACCATAATGCCCTGTAATCAAACACTAAATAATCATGGTCTCATCAGTTTTTTTTTTTAATATGATTTATATTTGGGTATGACCTCCTCTCGTAACTGAGTATTTCAGTGTGCAATATAGTAACTTATACACACAATTTTGAATTGCACATCTACAGAACATAGTATTCCTACAAAACTTCCTTATACCATAGTCCTTAGCAACCATTACTCTATTTTTTGCTTCTATGAGTTTCACTACATTAAATATTGCACCTAAGTGGAATCTTGTATATTTGGTCTTCTTGTATATTTGCTCTTCTTGTATATTTGCTCTTCTGACATACTTAATTTAGCATAATGTCCTTCATATTCATCCATGTTAAGTTCTTTCCTTTTAAGGATCAATAAATAATCTGTTGTATGTATATAACGCTTTTTAATCCATTTATCTTTTGATAGATATTTAGGTTGTCCATAGCTTGGCTATAATGAATAGTGTTGCAACGAACATGGGAGTGACAATACACCTTTAAATTTAAGATTTCAATTTTTTTGCATTAATACTCAAAAGTGGAATTGAGGAATCTCTATATCATTTTCCAGTGCTGCACCATTTTGAATTTCAACCAATAGTGTACAAGGTTTCCAATATTTTCAGATCCCTGTTAACATTTGTCTTTTTTTAAAATGTCATTCTAAAAAGTATGATTTTGATTTGCATTTTTTGATGATTAATGATGTTAAGCATATTTTTATATATGTGCTGCCCATTTGTAAATATTAAGAAATATTTATGGAGTTACTTTGCCCATTTTTAAATCAGGTTATTTGTTAATTAAGTTGAGTGAGTTCTTTGTATATAGTGAATATTAACCACTCATTAGATATATAATGTGCAAATATTTCTACCATTCCATAGGCTGACTTTTCAGTCTGTTATTTTGCTGCACAGTTTTTTCAGTTTGATTTAGTCCCACATAATAAATGTATGATAAATTGAAACTATTATGTATATTGATTTGCTGGACTATTTTATTTCTACAGGTGTTTGCTTTCCCCCCTAACATAGTCCAAGCCTCTTTTGGGAAAGTTAGTGGTATCTCTAAGTTTGCACCACAATGTGCTCATGGAGTTCCTATTCTTCATAAGCTGACAGAGAGCCTTGCTTGCTAATCAGAATTTAAAAAAAGCAAACCGAAGACTGCTTAAATAACTGATTAATTACCTGCCTGATATAGTTTATTTCTGCTTTTGTTGCCTGTGCTTTTGGTGTCATAGCCAAGAAATAATTTCTAAGACTATATCAAGATGTTCCCAGGTGTTTCCTGCAAGAATTTTATAGTTTCAAATCTTACATTTAAATCTTTAACCCATTCTGAGTTGATAACTGCCTATCATATAAGGGTCTAATTTCATTCTTTTGCTGTGGTTATAGGTTTCTCAGCACCATTATTGAAAAGATTATCATTTCCCCATGTTTCATCTAAAGATTACATGCCTTTTGTAATCAGGTCTCAATCCACAGAAATAGAATAAACACAGTGGGCATAGAAAGGAACGCCATTACCACTCAGCTCTTTAAATCACTGTATGAGAGGTTTCACAGAGTCTTCCTTTATCAGAAGTAAAAGTGAGAATACGCCTGAAAACACTATTTTCAAAAGACCAATGCTACTAAAGAATCATTTTAGTGTTTATACCTAAAACTATATACAAATAAACTAATCTTTGATTTTTCTTCCCCTTGCTTTATTAGTCATATGTAATTCATCTAAAACTCCATGACACTTCTAAAATCTATTCCAGAATATTTCTACTCTGTCACCCGGGTCATTGTAACTGTTTTCTAACCAATCTCCTATATTCACATAGTCTTCTTATATAATTTAGTCTCCACATGCAGTTGGATCTTTTTAAAATAAATATCAATTCAGTTGTTCCCATTTTACTTTTGTTAAAACTAAATCCAGAAAGGTCCCAACTAGAGACCAGATGTCCATGTAACCTCATCTCCCACCATTCTCTCCACTATATACTCTGCCTATTGAACAAATCTAATATGTTCCCACCTTGGGATATATAATGCACTCTATTCCTTGTATCAGTATTTTCATGAATAAAATCCTTCTTGATTTTCTGTTTGAACCTTAAATGGCACTGATCCACAGAAGTTTTTACTTGTCCATCCAAAATAGTTGTTTCACAAGTCACTATCCATCATATCAAATTCTAGATTTATTTATTTTGGAATTCTCACCAATATGTCACATTATTTTATCTGTCACTTGTTTATTCTCTACTCTCTCACAATAATCTTCTTCCCAATAGTATTCCAAATGCCTGGAACAGTACCTGGCACACAGTGCTCATTTGCTAATTATTTTTCATAAACATTTACCAGTTAATTATCTTTCAGATCCCAAATTTTATCTTTGTGTTTAATTTAGATAAAATTGTATATCATACACATCAATGACATCTTTGGAGGTACAACACCTAAAGCACAGATAGTGAAAGAGAGGATAAACAGGTGGGACTACATCAAACTTAAAAGCTTCTG
>JAGFMF010012021.1:16533254-16567310 GCA_019455555.1 Galemys pyrenaicus
CCCTCCCTGGCTGGCAGCAGGGATCGAACTTGTGCTGCAGTGGCTGCGGTTTGCTTCATAGTGTGTTGCTTAACCCACTGCGCCACCAGGGAGGCCCCGAAGACATCCCATTTTTGACTGGTCTCACTCAATATTGCAAAGATGCCAATTCCCCAAAATTAGTATAATAGTACATGAATTATCATCAGAAGTCAGCAAATTAATCATAAAGTTCATTCACAAAAGTTAGCATAAAAAAATCTAGGAATATTTTGAAAGGGAAAACAACCCCTAATATTAAAACACATTAAGAAACAAATGAAATGATAGTAGCTCATTAGCAATAAAATAGAAAGATTTAACCAAGCAGAGTCCAGAAATAAGTATAGAAGTATACATTGGAATTTAGTGAACGAAAAAGGTGATAAATCAAATCATTAAAGAATAGTTGTATTGAATGAAGTCTAGTAGGGAAACAAAACAAATGATTATAGCATTTTTTTACTATATTTCAATAGATCAAAGATTTAGGTGTAAAAATTGAAGCTATAAGAGAAGAATTTATTAGATAATTTTTAAAAGAACTATTAGTGATTTGAGTATAGAAGGTCATCATAAATATATACAAAATCCTAAAACCATAAAGAAAAAAAGACAGATAAATTGGCCCACAGAAAAGCAAGAATATTTGTATATTCTTATATATAAATTAATCAAAGGAAAGATAGAAGAAATTTTTGTGCAGGAAAGAAATCTTAATATGTATCAATACTTTTGGAAAATTACCAGTCCATTAGAGAGAGCACAAAGAACAGTGATATATCTATAGAGATAACTATGTAGGATATGTGTTCCTCACACCCTTGACAGCATTGTGAACTATTAAATAATATGAAAGAAGAAATAATGCTATTATCATGAAACTATCATGCATATCCTTTGTGATGAATGCCTTTGAGCATATTTTTGTTGTTTTATCATTTTGCCATGTATTATGATATATCTATATGTATAAAGACAAACACACATATCTATATATTGGCAATTCTTTAAATCTATTACTTACTAAATGCAAAACATCCTACTCTTCATCATTAATCACAAATACAAATAATGACAACAATGACATCATGTTATATACCCCCAAAGAATGGTTAAAATTATTAAGACATTTAACAATATCAATTAGTGGTAAAGCATAAAATGGCAGGGATTTTCTTACACTGTTGGTAGAGAGATGAATTGGTGAAACCAGCTTGGCATAATGCCTTGTGCAGAGCTGAAATTTAATAATTGCTAAACAAATGAAGTTTTTTCAGCTACACATTGACTACCAGAAATAAAGATATGTGCCTTTGTGTTGAAATTGAAGGAGAACCTTCAACCAAAACCAAATGATACTTTGTTGACATTTGTTCTAGAGAAGACTAAATACATATATCCAACAGCTGTTAAGTAGGAGTATGAGGTTATTATATGAAGTGTGAAAAGTAACCTATGAATTTTCATTAGAAAACGATTTTTTAAAATGTTTCAACTCAGTAAAAGATACGTGTAGTATAAAGACTGATTTTGTTTTACATTTAGAATAAAGTTAGTGCTTTAGAGTCATACTGTTTTTTATAGATGCACATGATTTGGAATTTTGTACAAAATATACCCTCATCTGAAACAGCTTAGATATTTGATGACAGGGTATATTAAGAATAGACAAACTAATCCTGAGGTCCTTTGAAGTCCAATTACTCTTCCTCCTCTTGGTTTTTCCTTCTATTTCACATTATTAGGAAAGCTTTAAAAACATTAAACAGATAATTAGATACCTACAGAAAACTCTAAAACTGTCCAACCATTCTTATTCTAGAATGGCACATCATAATGAAGAGTATCAATGTTCTAGGTGACATAGGTGACATATATATGATAGGTAATAATCATACCATTATGTGTTAATAGTGCACCATATCCCATCCTACTGCATTTGAACTTTCTGTGAAAACAATAGCCTGTGGTGAAACAGCTTGTCATGGGTACTAATGAAAAATTGCCTGATATCTCTTGATGGGATTCCTACTTTATTCATTCTGTCCCTGAGGTCTGGGAATTTACTGAACACAAAAGAAAGTTTTTCCTCTTTTTCTTATACTCTGCCATATATTGTACACAAATTCAGAATATCCAAGTGGGAAAAGTAGGTAACATGTACAAAATGCTTTTTATTGTACAAATATATATTGGTTTATCATTTTATAGTGCTGAATGACAAGAGGGTAGGTTGATGGAGGCAAACAGTTGTTTTTGATACCAAAGTTATTTCAAACTTAGAAACAAATACATGTTTACTTTTCTTCTCATTTTGCATAGCACCTTCCATATAGACAGCTCGGAGATTACTACAGACCAGAAACAGGCAAAATGCCTCCCATAGATAACATTAATGTTCTCTAAAAAATAACTGTCTATTATCATTACTAATGCTATCTCTTTCCAAAGATTCTATGTAGTAGGGTTGAGGAAGTAAATGGAAGAATGACTCAGAATACAAAGACTGAGTTAAATATTAAAATAACTTTATCACCATCTCATTTTGACTTTTCAACTTTTAGAGTCTCCATATGGGTCAATTTCTAATGCTTTTAATTAAAAAAATCAAAATAGCAAAAAGATGGCAATTTTCTACACTCATTTTTCTTTTCATTTGCAGCCTGTAGCAATAATTATATTTCCAAATGCAAAACACCTCATTTAAAATGCAAGCTTCCCAGAGTTGGTCAACTCTGGCAGAAACAAGTAAATTTTTTTTGACACCTTCCCCTGTTAAAATTCCTTTTGGCACATGCCCTGAATATGAATCAGTCACCATGTAAATAAATTTATTTGTCAATATTAATTATTGTAAAATATTTTTTCACTGGAGTAAGAGAAGAACAAGAGTTAATAAATAAGATTACTAGAACACTTATAACTTATACCTTCATGCGTAGTCCTTAAGTCATAGCTGACCATATAGAGATTTGTATCTATAGATATATAAATATTTGTATAGATATATACTGGAAACAATTCATCACATAAGTTACCCCCTTTCATTTCAAATCCACTTGTATTACTAAAAGGTTGACTAAAGACCTCTGGGGAACAAGGGCAATTTTTGACATCGGTCTCAACAGATTAAACTATGCAGGGACAATACAGAATACACTGGAGCAATAACATTATCACATCATAGACTGATTGAGAGGCATTTCCTTGCATTTCTGTCCTTTTACCATAAGCCAATAGTAGCCACAGGCATTTGACTGGAGAGCCTGGAGGATTGACAGGCCTGGCAGTCATTACACGCTGGATTGAATACTAGATTACTCCAAAGTGGCTGAGGGTCAGGGATCAGTGTGTTCCCTTTTGGCACTAAATGACTTTAATATCCTTACTGTATTAGTCAATTACTTTAAAGCTGCTGCTCTCTGAGCTCTCTCTGCCCCCCTGCAGTTTACTATGGACATTTGAATTGCTCCCATACTTAACCCCCACATCTGCTTTTAGCTGTCAAAAGAACAGTGCTATCAGTGGAGCTATTGACAATATGAAAAGAACTGAGATACTTACTGGAGGTGTCAAGTGCCTCTTTCTTTTGGCTGCTTAGTTTAAAAAAATAAAAAAACGAAATACCTCAGTTATAAAGGTGGTCCTCAGAGAAAAGGAACTCATCTTTTAATCTAATGGCATGTAAAGTGACCAACAAGGAAAAAAAAATGATATTAAGGGTTTTTTACCACTTACTTCCATAAATTATGCATCATTCATATGGGCTTTTATTAATTTTTGTGAACACACACTTTGAATAAAACCGTAAAAGAATATGCATCAGAGTTAGTACCTATATCAAAGTCTTTATTTCATTTTACATTGGTTCCAGTGATAGTGGAGAATTATTCTGTACTTCTCAATTTATTGGTGCAACGCAGTGAAGAATTTTATATCACAGCCACTGAACTTTAAAAGGTCTGGTGTGGCTTGGTGTTAAACCAACATTTCTGGATTAAATATGGACTAGGCTGATTTGAAATTTAAAACTACTTGAAAGTAATGTTTTCGGTGTTTCAGAAAAAGTGTTTGATTCCCACACAAGAGCACATCTGTTGAATGGACCCCAACTTCTTAGGTTTGTCTATTTTGCTTGCTTGTGTCAGTGAAAGCAAGTGTAAGACACAATGATACAATGGTAATAAAGAACATCTTGGGAACTTGCTGAAAAGGATTCTTAAGAGCTATTTAATACAGAAATAGAAAAATGAAAGAGAAACTTTCAGAAATATTAACATATTGCCATTAACTCACTCATACTAGAACCTGGGAAAATCGCTTATTTTCTACTTACAAGACCTGATTATTTGTTCATGAATTAATCCATAACTATTTTGCTATATTTCCATTATTGATTTTGATTCTTGTGTATATCAAATTAAATTGTAGATTTAAGCAATTCCTCACAAGATAAAATTTAAGCAAAAACTTAATTTTTCTAAATCAAGACATGTCATGTTTTCTGCATGTTTTTGAAATTTTTAAACCATAAACTGTGATTTCAGGGACAATTTGTTTTCCAGCATAGAAAAGATTCTTTTCAGATATGAAAACATACTACAAACAATATGTCAGCAGAAACATGATATAGCAAACCCTAGTCAAAAATGGTAAAGAAATTAAAAGTTAGATTGTATCAAAGTTATTAGAAATGATAGATTTTGTCATCATAGTGGTATTTCAAAGTGATTTAAAGAGGAAATGACATGAAATGACAAGATTTGGGAACTGTTCTGTATTACTTGCTAAAGGTTTTTAGTTAATCGTTGAAAATAATATCAACCTAGTCCAAAGTATTGTAAACATATATTTCAACTTCTAAATACTCTAGAATACTTCCCAAACCTTATAATTTCAAGACATTTTTCCCTTTACTTAAAATAATAGGGTTTTTTTTTCATTTTTATAGTTTTTATGAGTGCAGATCTTAGAAATAAACATGGAATCAACTTCAAAAGTTAATATGACTCCTATGAGAGAAAACTAGACAGAAGAGAAATAATAATAGGTATTTTTATTCAGTGGTTATTAATATAAACTATAAAGATTATTGCCTGGGAAATGAATTTCATGATTTTGCTCATTTAAAATTTAGTCAGCAAAGGACGCTTAAAAACTTAGTATCTCTTGGCAATCATGCGTCATTAGCACTTTCCATTCATTTATATTTTGTTGTGATTTGGGAATTGAGTATTCTGGGGAAGAAAGGTAGCCTGACAAGAAAGTGATTGAGTCAGCCCCCTTGATAGTTAGAATGACAGAAGGTGAAGAACTGTAGCTACAGCTGACAACTTCTTTAATATGAATCACTTATAAATATTTACAATTCATAATTCAGCAATAACTCTGGGTAGTACATTAACAAAATCATTTGATGGTTTATTTGAAATCCTGATCATTAATGTTTTGGTACATGTCTGTTTCTACTAAAAGTATTTTTAACTAATTCATTTGGCAAAGCATATTCTTTCTTATGTCTCATCCTTATTTCTAATAGACAACTTCCTCTTACAATTTACTTACCATACTGCATTTCTGTAAAATAAGAGCTTGCTTTAACAAAGATTAACTTTTCCATTTTGTCACTGTTTATATAGATACATTTCAATTATATTTCTAATAGAATATGATAAAAGTATTTTTTGCAATACCATACACTAATTATCTGTTAAACGAAAGAGTGATCATCACTGCAAAATATACCAAGTCAAATACTGTGAATTATCTTATGAAAGACAAAAATCTACAACAATTTGCTAGTATGGTACCTAATTTACATTTTCACAGATTTCATTATTGCTTCCTAATATAAGCAGGATTTAAATGACCAATGGGGGTGGATACTCCTTTCTTTCTGACCTAGTGAGTAATGAGGTAGACAACCCCTAACCCATTATGCCTCCAATTGTGTAGTAGGAGTGCAGTTAATTTTTGCAGCATAGAAAAAGATACATATCATTTATGACAATGAAAAATAAAATATGTAGTATCATAATCTATGCTTTTAAAATATCTTTACTCAATAATTGCTTAAAAAGTTAGCATTCAGTGTCTTTAATAGTTTCCTCTCTGTTGTAGTACGTGAATATTTTATATTCACAATTATAACATATCATTCAATATTTTCTGATTTTAGAAGAACATTTATAATTTATTAAACAAAACATAGTCACTATATGGTGACTGTCTTTAAAAATTACACCCTTCAAGCAGTGACTAAAGTTTATTTCATCAGTATCATAAAAAAGAAAGAGCTTTTTGAAAATGTGTTTTTTTCTCTAATAACTATGAATGTTTTCTTATGAAAATATATGTGTGTGTTCAGTAATTTGGTTAAAAAGAAATTGACAGTTGTTTAGGAAAGTACCATTAAAATTATTTGAAATGTCTCTTTCCCTTTGAGTTTTCTTCAAACATCAACAATAAAAAAAAAATCTACTATCTGCTGTCATACATCATACTTCAATATGTAAACAACTTACTGACTGGCTCTGCATGAGAGTAGGGCTCATAATTTTCAGTCTGAAAATGACATATACAAATAAAGGAACTAAAGCATGGAAAGTAACATATTTTGGTCTTGTGACTAATGGTAACCTAGTGCTATTGAATTACTGAACTGTGTCTGAGAACTAATGAGAAAATTTTCCCAGGGGAATCTTTATCCAGTGCACTTGGAGAGCACCTCAGGGACCTATTCTGTGTCTGTCACCTTTCCCGTCTCATTGACACTCCACTTCTTTACCACCGTTACACTGTGCAACCATTTCACTTCACACCTCACGATTAGAATATTAAAAGGAGAGAATACTATACGACTTGTTCCAGATAGCAGAGTTGTTTTTAACACTTAGAATAGAAATTGTCACCAGAATATCATAAAGACATGAAAGCCTCCAACTGAGTAGAACATTCTAAAGCTTAAAGCTTTTTATTTTAAAGCTAATGAAAACTTCCAAGAAATCTCTTAATGGCACATAATTCATTTACTCAGAATTATTTAAGGGCTGCATAATTTTAACCAAAAGAAATAACAGTACTTTTAAAGTTACAAAAAAATTATTCTGCCATAGATGTTTAGCATGGGTCATTATTATATTGGTATTTTATTGTTTTGTTTGACCTTTTGTATACTTAAATTCAAGGTATGTTCCTAGAGAGAGGGAGACATTCTTGGATTGCACAGTCGTTAAAATAGCACCATAAAGGTCTAGGTAGAGTAAAGATATTATATCATATATAGCCTGTCGATATCTATAGATATAGATATTATACAACTAATAGTGATATACTTATAAGGCTACTCTTACCTTCAGACAAAGAACAAAGAAGAGGGAAAGATAAGAAAACCACTAAGAATGTATTCCACTATTACAAATATATAGTTATATTGTTTTAGCAATGTATTATTAAGTGATTTTCTTTTTTTCAAATCTGAGAGCTAGTTTTTTACAAGGAGCAAAAATCTTTGCCACTTTTGGCAAAGTTAGTCTGTATCTGTTATTTTATCTTTTCAGAAGGCATGCTGACTGCCTCTGTGGATAGGCTTTTCTAAAGTCATGTAGCATTGTAAACATTAATATTTCCATTGCTGAAGTCAGAGTACCAAATTATAAGCATTGCACAATCACACAGGAAAAAAAATTTAAAAAAACATTATTTCCACATTTTTTTTTGTAACTGGTAAATTATGCCAATGACCTTAGCACAATTATATACTTCACATTTTGCAACATATACTTCACATAATAATATCCTCTTTATAATATTGTTACATTTACTTTTACCCAAAGTTAGACAATCTGCACTCTCCTTAATAAGTGATCACACTCATAGGTTTACAAAGATAAATGTAAATAAAAATTAGTGGAGATAAAATTCTGTATCATACTAAATTTCCAGTGTCTTCTCCTTGCATAACAAAGTCTCATTTTTTACATATAGTTTATGATGTTTTGTACTGGAATATTAGGGCTAGAAAAGACAACAGCTTAGTTTGGTCATTCTGGTCTCACAGTGAACATGCATGCTGGATTTTTTTCTCAATCTTGAATTGACCTGGTGTATTAGTATTTCTCTTTCAGAACTTTAGTGCAGAGCACAAAGAGATTAAAACAAATTCTAAAGTTCCCTGGTTTCCTTTGGGGTATACCTTTTGTCACTATGACTTTAAATACTTCAAATTCAGGGTTCAGTGGAAAGCTTAATACTTGGAATCTACTTGTAATGGTGGGTATTTTTAGATGGAATTATTCATGGAGTACTTCCATCATAAGGGAAGACATGAAAAAAATGTAAGTTTATCAGTTCTATATGGTAAGTCCAGGCAAAAGGAAAGAGATAAATTGTACTCAGCAGCCTGTTGTCATTCATGCTTTCTGTGTTCATTGAATATCTATGATTTTGCTACACTGATGCATATTATAGCATATGCCAGGATAAGAGCTTATCTTATTCCTCTATCTCAGGGATCTTTCTTTTCATTGGAAAAAAAAAGGGGGGGTATGAGCTCATTTTGGGCTCTTTTCCTTTCTTTTTAATTAAAAAAAGTTATTCTGTGATACATAATGTAAGTCTGTTTGTTATATGTGTAAATGTAATGTGAGAGAGTCAAGAGAAAGAGGAACAGTAAACTCTAATTTCTGGTAAAATATCTGTTTAATCAAAGTACTAAAGTGTCGAAGTGATATATGCCTGGCCAGTTGACTTTGAAAGGGTTTTCCACATGCATATCTTGAGCTTAAGTAGATCAAACCTTATGACTCCAATGGTAATAATTCAAAATATAATCCACATGAGGGAGTTAAACACACACTCGTAATAAGCTTACATGTACCGTCCATTACTATTTCCTTCATTTTCTCTGCCAGAGTCACAAAATAACTTCAAACTTTGTCCCAGAGATAAAAATCAAACGTCCACCTCACATACATAAAAAGGACATCTCTATGGATTTAAACCAAGACCTGATTATTCAGGAGCAGCTTATTTGGCTATTCGCTCAGTCAAAGTTTGCTACTTCTGGGCATGTTTGACTATAGGGAACTCGCCCTCATTTTCATCCCTTAAACTGTTCTGAAGGATATGAAAAACACACAACTTCATTTTTACTCATGTGGTTTTGAATGGGCTCTTATTTGACTCATCTTCTTTAGAAGTGGAGAAAAAAATAAGAAAGCTTTTGCATGTACAGGGATTTGGGATTTATTCTCTTTCTTCTCTTTTCCATTTCTTTTTCCCCTTGACAGAATCTTTGGTCTTTAGGCATTTGTAAGGTCTCTGCTTCATTGTTTCAAATCATACCCTGATATGTGGGTGGGGAGATGGGGGATACAGGAAACAGGAAATGGATTCCTATCCATAAGACAACTTAGAACTTTGGGTATTTTAGGTCACCACATTAGGCAGAAAGAACACTTGAGGTGCAAGTGTTTCAACACAACTTACACTAACATAGAATAGTAGCATTCAAGAGGATGGGGCCCTTTTGATGCCAGTCATTGAGGTATACAACCTGATTTTAGCATATTATCTTTCATACAGTCTTAAAATCTCCATTTTTTTCTTTTTAACCTTTTTCTTTTTAACCTCCATCAGCTAATTTCTATATAAGTTTTTCATTTTGGTACTAAAATAACCACATAATTGAGACATTTAGGACAAACAGCAAAATCAGAGATGTGCTTATCTCCCCCAAGATCCAGATTAGGTTAGAAGTTCCATTCATTTCAAAATGAACAAAGTGAGAAAAAACCCAGTGATATGGAAATTTGTCAATTAGAAATGACTGCAAAATGGTTTCTACAAAAGATGAAATGTATGTATACTAATAAAAATATTTCGTGGCTAATTGCTGAAAAAAGTAGGTAAGTGAGAGGCAATCTCTGCTCTCAAATAGTTTTGTATTTGAAAGATGTGACATACTAAAGGTGTATGCAAACTTTGAAAATACTTTTGACTCAGAATTGAATTCATGCAAAAAAAAGAGTCAATTTGAACTCCATTCATCAATCAGTTAATTCATAGTTAAAGATGTTATTAAAGGGAGGGTGTTGTGGTTTTCTTTGCTAAATTTTCTATATTAGCAGATGCAGTATTTTATTTTCACTATCAAAAAACCTAGTTGACAGTTTGAGTCATCAATTTATTTAGAAAATATTATAAATTGATTCCTGTCTTACATTTCTGTTGTTTTGATAATCTATTGTTGAACTGATGTCCCCACACTAAAACTTTAAAGTGTCATTTGAGAACAGAGGAATTTTGTTTCCTCATGATCTCAGGCAGCTGAAGAAATGTTCCTTGAGATATTTTTGGAGGGATTTTCTTTTGTCTATGTCTGTAAAATGTCTAAATAAACAGTGAAGAGTTGAAAAGTTCAATCAATTCCCTGTTATTGGCTTTCTAGATACCAAATAAGTTTAATTCAAAACAATATACAAACTTGTTAAATTATTCTGTCAATCAAAACTTTCATGCACACTGCTAAAGTCTGTATTATTTAAGATCATAGAAAATTTATATACTTTTAGAGACTCCGTATGAGTTATAGGTTCTATACTATTTATAATTCATACAGAATCGATTTTTTTTCCCAAAATCTTTGCATTTATTAGGACTTGTCCTCATAAAAATTCAGAATGAATGGATTTTTTTCTTCATCATTTGTCCACAGAAGTCCATTTTGATTATTTTCTCTCTTCAAATTATTACATATTTAGGGAAGTTAATTCAAACAGCAGTAAAAGCAACATTTTCGAAAAGTACAAGACTGAGGAAATTATTTAAAGAATGAGCACTAGAGTTCAGGCTTAAGGAATGAGATTTAAAGTGAGGGAGATTTAAAGTCATGGGGATTTACACTGTGGGAACAAGATGAGAAAACATTAACTTATCTGAGAAAGAGAATGAATTTGTATGTTAGTGTACATTATGTGGAGAGTGTAAATTTTAGTTTCTTGAAATGGAAAATGCATAAAATGATTGTATCTAAAACTATTTACCATATATTCTAAAGTAAGGCATTTTAAATCTTTAACTTTAAACAAAAATTCTAAGTTTAAATAAATTTGCAGTATGTGACTTATCAATTTAATTTCACTATCAGGTATAGTGTGTGCTTCAAATCACTCTGAGAATTCAAACTTATTTGACTTACATCAAGGTGAAGTTTTCTAAAGAAGTGCCACAGCTACAGGAACGCACATGTGATAAAGTTAGTTATCATCTATCAATATCTAAAGAGAGGGAGGAAAATATTTGTATACCAAATACAGGTATAACCCATTATTCTTTCTGAAAGTAGAGATCAGAAAATAACTTTTTCATAGCCAAAGACATTAAGAAGGGTTTCCTTCATCAAGGGTTTCCAATAATCCCCACATGTTTTCTTATTCTCTATGGCTCTGTGAAACCAGGCTTTAGGAATGCAAAGACATAATTCATTCTTACTTCTAGGAATCAATGAAGAGAACTCAGACAACTAATTTCAATCTTGGATCACTGGCCTAATTGTGGAGTCTTTGTTTATATTATTCTGGGCATGCAGATGGAGATAAAACTGAATACTTCTCAAAGAATTCATCAAAGCATTTCTTTCATTTGGTGAGTACTGCTTTGTTGAGGAGTCTCTAACCAAAGGATCATACTATATATACTTTCTGCCAAATATTTCTGAGTAAGTAACATCCAGCACATGGAATTCAATGCTAAATTAATACTGAAATTACTCAAGTTCATCATAATTGTTCTTAGGTATCAAGTTGGCATTCTTTAAAATCCTCAGTGAATCAGAGGGTTCAAGTGACAGGGTTCTCAAATGCATCATAGAAACATCATACCCTCCTGAGAGTGTATAAGCTGTCCTTATGATTTGGTGATCTAGTTATATGATAATTCTGGAAGACAGTGCTAAACCAGGGATATAGTATTGAAAATACTCTCCAAAGAACAGTATAAGTTTGTATGTGCTGGTATTCACTTTAAAATTTTTATTATGTTTTATATTAGTAGTTTCTTAATAATAAGTTTATTGGGAACTTGTTTAATATAACAAACTTAAAACTGGCTTTTAGACATCCCTTTCCTTCAAAGATATCTGATAATCTGTCATGAGGTATTTCCATCTATCCTATTCTACAGGCTCCAATAGTCAACCATGGTGCTTCTCTTCTCATTCTGTTTTCTTCACATTATACACGTGAGTGTGTGTGTTCATGTAAGTACTGTATATACACTGTCATATTATTTCAGAGAGAAGATAAAAGAACTTTCTTGTTTTCCTGTCCCAATTTAGATACTGACTTTAGGTATTCTCATTCCTTTATAAATTTGTAGTAAAAAATAAGTTCCCAGTAAGACAGTATTCAAATATATTTTGGTGATTTACCCCAAAAAGAAGTGGAAAAAAATGTACTATATCAGAAATCTATAAGCTTTCATCTAAAACTTTTCATATATGTTATGTTTAAGCTGTTTTAAATTATGCAGTTTCTAGGATATTCTAGATACCACAGTTAAAACAGAACTTAGTTAATTTAAATTTAGGTTATAATATTTCATATCAAAAGTAAATTAAGAGAAGTACATTGGAAAATATAGAATAAGCAACTATGAAAAACTTCCTTTATAAAAGCATTGAGAACATCAGTAAAAATCACTAAAATCAAGTCCAGCAGATGGTGACACAGTGAAGATACTGGGCCCAGTTCCCCCATACATTCACAGACAAATGAAAACAAAACAAAGTCAACAACCTCTATTAGATAAATGGACAGTAATCACATATCTCAGGAGCGAAGGCACGACAGAAGGCTATAGGTAAAACTGTAGCTGAACTGTGTTTTGAGAGACACTGGGGCAGTACAATCCACAAGTGGGAAGGGTAGCTGCTATACAGAGTTTCTCTACTGTTACTTGAAGGTACACACCTACACAGGGATTTTAAAAAACAAGCAATATACTGAAGAAGAAACTGTACAGAGTTGGCTTTTATGACAGAGGGTGTGCCACTGGAGAATAAGTATATTAAGGGTACAGACTAAGAGTGATGATTACTAAGGCTCCTAATCGATAATAGTTGGATCTGAAACTAGCAGAAAGAACCACATCCAATTCCCTCTGTCTCTTCATAGATGAGCTATTATTTACAGCCTTAGGATGTGAAGTGCCAATCACCTACTTTACCTTGACCTAGGAATAACACCAAATCAACTGAAAGTTCTTACTAAGTTGAGCTTAAGCACCTAGACTTTAATACAGTAGGAAGTAGCCCAGGATTAGGCTCCACTCTCAAAAAGCAAAGAAAACAATTCCCACTTTCTGCCCTGTATCAACTATAATCCTCACCTAGCCTCTACAGCTATTGTTCAACTATAGCCTAGAGATTGAGATTGGCATGAGACGGTACAAGATATTTTGATCAAGGAGTTGGCCTAGAGAAAATGATCATGGTCAATGTCCAACAATCAAGATACCTACAGCACTAAAGGAAGTTTGAAGTCTTAATGCTTACTGGAGTCAACCCTACTGCTGCAATTCCTTCCTGCCTTTTAATCCTTTCCAGCACCTAGGCATCTGAATAGGTACAAAGGTTTTAATCTATGAAATAACAGATAGAGACCTAAGGATTCTGGGTAAACACCTAGAATTATATCCACTTTCTCAAAGAAGAGGTATAAAGTCAATTTATTAAGAGAAGGAAACTCCCAGTTATAACCCACAAAACACAAAAATCTAAAAGTTAAGAAACAGATCATAATACAAATGCCAAGGAAGAAAGAAAAAAAAAAAAAAAAAACCTGAGAAAAATCTCTATCCATCAGAACCTTGGAAATATGCCTCAGGGGCCTCCCTGGTGGCACAGGGGATTCTATCACCCCCTGCAACTCTGGCCTACTTCCCAGCCATTATATGCATAAATAAATAAACCTTAAAAAAAAAGAAAGACATATGCCTCAGGAAGAGTTTAAGGTAACAGTTGTAACTATGCTTGCCAAATTAAGAAAAATAGTGAAGGATGGAAAGCAGAAACACAATAAAGACTGAAAAAACATGAGTCTATTAACATGAACTAATAGAATTTAAAAACACAATGGAGGGACTTAATAGACAAACATAAGTAATGGAGAGAAAGACATACCAAAAGGTGAGAAAAATAGTAAAAATGAAATAATGTAAGAACTCTTTAGTATAACCTAAAAAGAAATAACATTTATGTCATGGGATCCCTGAAAGAACTGAAAGACAAAGGCATAGAAAATTTGTTTAGAGAAATAATTGTTGAACAACATCTCAATCTGGGAAACAAACACAATGTCCTGAATCCAACAGGTCCAAAGAGTTCCAAACAAAATAATACCAGACAAACACAATCCAAGACCCAGTACAGTCAAAGTGATAAAATCAATGACAAGGACAGAATATTACAAGCATCAAAAGAAAGAAGATTAACTTATAAGGAAATGACGATTACAATGCCTCTGGATTTTCAGAGAAAACCACACTGGCAAGAAGGAAGCCGCAGGAGATAATGACCTAAAAAAAAAAAATGTCCAGCCTAGGGTACTATTCTGAAAGATTATCATTCCAAGACCATATCAGGGGCCTCCCTGGTGGCACAGTGGATTAACTGCCACACTGTGAAGCATCCATAGCACACCAACGCAAGTTTGATCCCCAGCCAGGGAGGGTACCCACATGACGCAGCAGACTTCTCCTGCCTTGCCCACTGCTCCCCTCAGCAGTGTATCTCAGTCAATCTGCCTCTAGTGAATCCTCTCACTTCCCACAACTCTGGCCTGCACCACAGCTCTTGTATGCATAAATAAATAAATCTTAAAAAAAAGATCATATCAACATCAGACCAGGTATGAAAGAAGTTTTAAAGAGGGTATGATAAAGCAACAATAAAATAAATGTAGAGGTTAAAGACAACTGAATCATGCAACTTGGAAAAGATTAAAAATGAGAACAAATTTGAAGTCAGACCATCCACAGGTCACAAAAATATTCCTTATACTTATTATAACCTCAGCAGAATCTTCAGACAAAAATCAATAGAACACATAAGAAAAAAGATCAAAAGATCTTACTATGAACAAATATATATCAATGAATATGATGGCTTTGAAGAAAGTATATAGTATAGAACACCAAGACTAAATGAGGAAGAAACAGAAGAGTTCAATAAACTAATCATACTCCATAATTCAAAATTGAATCTGTAATCAAAAATCTTCCCCAGAATAAAAGCCCAGAATCAAAGGGTTTCACAAAATATCTATCAAACTCTTGAAGAACTTAATGACCTTCTTGCTCAAAATACTGCTGAAAAAAAAAAAAAAAATGAAAGAAGGCCTGTTTCCTAATATCTAATGATTCCAATATTACCCCAATACCAAAACCACACAAAGAAAGCACAAAAAAACTGCATCTAATATCCCTTGATTATTAATGAAAAAATCTTTAACAAAATACTAGCAAATAAAATTTAGTAATATAGTACAGGATAAATATTATAATCAAGTGATATTTATGCCAGGGATTCAGGGATAGTTCAATACATATCAATCAATTAATATAATACATTACAGCAACAAAAGGATAAAAATCATGATATATTAGTGAAGGCATAGAAAAGATTTGATAAGATTCAGCAGTAATTTATGTTAAAAACTTTAAAGATGGGAACAGAGGAACCTACCCCAATATAATAAAGGCCACATATCACAAACCTACAGTCTGTATAATACTTGATGTTAAAATTACTGTAAGTTTTCCATTAAGATCAGGAGCAAGACAAGATACTCACTGCCACTACTTTGGATTAATTTGTATGATAGATTTTAGCTAGAGCAATTAGACAGCAACAAGAAGCAAAAAGAATCCAGATTGGAAAAGAAGTGAAACTATCATTTTTTGCAGATGATAGGATATTATAAATAGAAAAACTTAAAAAATCCCACCAAAAAGCTATTAGGAATAATAAAAACAGCAAAGTGGGAGGTTACAAAATCAATATACAAATTTCAGCTGCAAATTTAGTTACAATGAACAAGAAGAAAAAGAAGTTAAGAAAATAATTTCATTCACAATTGCATCAAAAAGAATCAATACTTAGAAATTAAGCTAACCAAGGAGGTAAAGTACTTATACAATGATAACTATAAGGCATTATTAAAGGATATAGATGATGGTATTGGAGCATTCCATGCTCATGGATGGGGAAAATCAATAAAGTCAAAATAACTATATTACCCAAAGCCAATCCCCATTAAAATATCAACAATATTTTTCAAAGAATTTGAGCAAAAATGTTACATTATATGTGAAACCAAAAAGGGTCTCAAGTAGTAAAAACCACTCCAAGAAGAAATGAAACCACCTTTTGCTTTCTTTAAAATAAACTTCAAACTACCTGACTTTCAAGTATGGTATAAAGCAACAGTAATTAAGCAATATAGAAACATAAAAGTCCTATGATTATATCAATCCCCTCCAGCTCCATCCATGTTGCCACAAATGGAAAGAGTAGACAGCTGCGTAGTATTGCTGCTTGTGTGTGTGTGTGTGTGTGTACACATATATCTCACTTCGTGATCCACTCTGTATCTGGGAATGCAGATTGCTTCAAAAGCTTGACTATTGTAAATACTACTGCAATGAACATTGGAGTGCATGTCTCCTGTCAAATCAGTGTCTTTATATTCTTCAGGTAGACAACTAGGAGTAGTATAATTACTGGGTCAATGGCAAATACATGTTTAATCTTTTGAGACACCCCCATATTATTTTCCATAGGGTCTAGCCAAGTCTTCATTTCCACCAACATAGTCTTATGGATTTAATATTACACGAGTGTTAGAATCATTTGATATTCCATAGTTAATGACTTTAGGGAGAAATCATTGAGTTCTCACTATTCCTAAATTGTAACTACTTATTTTTTTTTAATTAAATTTAAGCATTTACTAAGTGCAAGTTTTGTATGATGATAGTTTTGGTTTATGTCATGTATTTTTTGTGTGTGGTACTTCTACTATTGTCATCTTGAACTACTTCCCTGATATTAGTTAGCATCATTCAAATGATATTTAATTTCAGGTGAATTTAAAGTTTATACTTTGTATTTTAATTTCTGGTTTTGAGAATTGTGTTAACATCCTGAATACTTTCAGCATTTTCAGTTCTTTCAGGTTTTATTTGTGGCCTAGTTAACAATTTATATAAATTCAATAATTACTATTTTGTAGGCTATGAAATCTGATAGCAAGGTATTTGTTAGCATTATTAATTTTATTTTATATCCCCTATGGGGCATTTCTTCCTTATTCACAGGTGTTTCCAAATCCATCATACCACCATGATTTAAGCAATGTGGCCATAATTATAGGAACACTGAGATGTTTTCAGGGAAGATTTTAAAATTTTAGATAAAAGTCAAAGCAGATATATAAAAGCAGAAAAAGGTGTTATATACAAATTTATTTGTAGATAGTAAAAATGAGGTATATTATTTACCTTATTGACTCCTTTTTGCATATGTGCCTACCAAAGCACATTTAGGATTAAAGTAAAACTTAAATTTAAGAGTAAATAATTATTCATTTTTAAAATGTACCTATTTAACATGTTTAGCTTTCTATCAGGCTTCTGAACTTTTAAAAAAGCTTTTGACTTTTCCCATACATAATGGCATTAGACAACACCAGACTCACATTTATAGCATTATATAAAGGTATGAGGAACTTACTTTAAAATAGACAACTGCTGTTCCAGCAATAATCTTTTACCTTGCTTTTTCACTAACTTTTCTTTAACCTTCTAGATTACAGCAAAGAGCTGATACTGAAACTATGTCTGCAAATTCAAAACTAAATGAGTTTGATGGTGACACCTTAACTAGAGCCAAAATAAGCCTATAGTATATGTTTATAGTCTCTGTTTTGTACATGTCTGGAGCAGAGAAACTATTCAAATTGAATTACTTCTCACCCCTGAAGAGGGCAAATCCTTCAATATCATGATAAAGGTCACTGACAGGTCATCATGAAGATGATAGCCTTTGAATATCAGATTACAGTTTTTAAAATCCATCAATCTTTCACATTTACAAGAAACAAAGCAGTAAAAATATTTTCATAAGAAAAGGATCACACATACGTATTTATGTAAGCAATATACATGCTCAAGTTTTAAAATACTTACCTTTGCTGTATACTTAGAAATTATAAATTGTATCTAAAGTGTTGTATTTGGAAGATATATTAACTTTGAATTGTATGGCATGGATATAAAAGAAAATTTCATTTACATATCAGTGTCAAAAAATCATAGCTTTGTCCATGTCAATAACGAGCTTTATTGACAGGCACCAGAAGCTGGAAGATCAAGTGAGGAACACAGTCCCCAATTCAAAGAAACAGAACATTTCAAATCTTTCAGCATTTGAAAATAGTACATTATTTTATATAAAGTGGCCATTAGTTCTAAATTCCATCTCTTATTGTCTCCCCTAGTGTTAAGCAGAAACAGTTTCAAAATGTTGATTTTCTTTAAATGTATTATTTTAAAGACAAGATACTCAAAGAGCATTCTATTCCAATTGCTAAAAATTTCATTTCAGTGTTCAAGATACTGGTACAAGTAAATAATAAGCATGTGATCTCTGGGTCCACCTTCAATATTGATCAACTTATCTATGTGATGTCTTCTTGCTTTCGCTACACTGACCTCTGCAGGTTTCTCAAGTTGGGAACAAACTTTACATGTGTATAGTGCTGTTGGTCACTGTAGAATAAAATGAAGGAATTTGTAGTTGCAAAGGAATTGAACACTTCTGTAGTTACAGATGAGATAAAATTCCTATTTATTGTATCTTTGATAAAGAACTTTGTATATATTTGTTTTAAATAATAATTCCAAAAGCAGCACTGTTCACTTTTTTTTATAAATAGTTTTCCTGATCAATGCATGTGCTTAGCTGAAATAAATCTCTCTTTAAAAAAATGAACAATTTTTAAAAAGGCTTTACATTTTATATAATAAAAGATTGCTGATGAGTTAGTAGGCACAAAAATTTCAGTTGAAAAAAGTTTCCTTTGCAAATAAACTGTATGCTGATGCTGATTTTATCTTCTGTGCAGTTAGCTTTATTTTTCCATCTGATTCTAATTAAAAAGCACTTTCAATTGTCACATTAGGGTACCACTTGCAGCACCTTCTGTGGCTCAAGTAATATTGTCTGTGAATTTTAATGTTGATATTACAAATAATGAAAGTTTTCTGTAGTATCTATGCTGAATTCAATTTATAGGTATAATTCTGCATTACCTATAAAGAATTATGCTAACTTAGACCTTCTTACTCCCTTATAGTTTCCCTAATATTTATCCTGTATGACTATAACTTTCCAGTTAGTCTCTGAAACTTCTTTACATATATGTATGTATGTGTAGTTCATAGTCCACTCTGGTTGATTTCCAGAGCAGTGCTCCAAACATCATCTGGGTTAGAAACAAAAGCATGTTGAAGTGTGCCTCTGTGTATGTTTATTGTAATTTAACAAATGACAAAATACCAAAATTCAGTCCTGGAAATGTATTTTATATAGTTAATAATTTTCTTTGCATTCCTTGCATTTATTGATTACTAGCTGTTTCCTGTAGCTACCTAAACTATTTACTTAAATAGATACAGGAGACATTCAAGCAGTTTACCACTCTCCAGTAAAGTAGTAAAATTATTTATGAAATGAACTTGCACTTGAAAATTGAACTGTACCATGTGCTACTATTGTCTATTTACAAAACTACAGATGATACTGTATCTGTTGTACATCATTTCATCCTCACCACTGACAGCTGAATACTTTGTCCTAGAATTTAAATTGGCCATTTCCATTATAAACCACTATTATTTGAAAGATCCATTGACATTAACAGTATTTTGATGAGATCATGCAAAAAAATACACGGTTATAGCAAATACATAGATAAAACAAAGGCAAAGAGTGTCCTTAGTATATCACCCCTAAAATTATTGGAAGAATAACTGGGGAAATTTTAACAATGGTAGGTATTGCAGGACCTTAAGCAACTACTTTTAATGTTTTATGTGTATTCCTGATTTGATATTTTATAGGTTCTTATCTGACAGAAATACATATTGCACTGTCTCCTGAGGAGGTTATATAATGTCTGGACTTAACCCCTTTGAACCCCCAGGCAAGCCCAAAAACAGAATTCACCACTACCACATCATGTTGTGGCTTTTAGATCTGCATTCAACAAAGAAATTAGGAACTCAGCATTAGAGATCATTTAGCAAGTTCAACTTTGCCTCTCAAGATCTTTTTCCCTGGTGGCCCAGGGAGAGTCTCGGTACTTCCACTACTACACCCCACCAGGGACCTAACCCACATGGTGCAGCAGATCTCTGCTATTTGCCTGCTGCTCTCCTTTGCAGTGTGTTTCAGTAAATCTGCCTGTTCTGCTTCCAACTCTGTCTCTAGTGAATCCTCTTACCCCCACCTCTGGCATACACCCCAGTTCTTCAACACAAAAATAAATAAATAAAAACTAAAAAAAAAAAGAAGACATTTTTGTAATCCTCCTGCTCATGAAATTTACTTTTATCCTAGTTTTTTAACCCATTATAATAAATGGAAGCAAAGGATGGCTTTATGACCAGATAATTTCAAGTTACCACTACCACGTAGCTGATTGTGTTGTGGCTTTCAGATCTGCATTCAACAAAGAAATTAGGAAGACTAGCATAAGACACCATTTGGCAAGTTCAAGTTTGCCTCTCAAAGTCTTCTAACTTCCTCTACATTATCCTGGGGGACTGTGGGTGAGACAAAGGAGGTTTCTCCTGAATACTCTGCTTCACACCTAAACTGGTTAGAAGTAGGCAGTACTAGAATTTTTAATTCAGGATGACTTTTAGATAGCTTGATACCTTTTTTAAAATGCGTGTTTTGGTGACTTAGTGGACTCTTCATCACCCCATCACTGACAATAAAATTCAGAAGCAATATTTATAAGGATTATGGTAACTTCATTAAGTGGTATTTGTCTAATGCCCAACATATCCTACTATCTTAAATTTTGAGAAATAAATAATTTTCATTTTATTTTATAATGGTACTTGTTCAGACTACTTGATAAGTTAAACTTTTTACAATTCTATTTATTCTAAAACTAAACATTAGCTCAATTCACAGAGCAATGCTAGATAGCCAATAGTGGTGAGCAAAATAACATTCTGTAGTGACTTCTTAATGGTACAGATTGAACATCAACAGAAGTTTCTCTTTTCCCTTTTACAAGATGTAGTGGGATTCATCCTCAGTATGTCCCCCACCAGTGTGACCACCACTGCTCCCAAATACACAATCAAGCACCTGTTAAGGGATCAGGATCTTGGACAAGTTACTTACTCTAAATACAATGTACTTCTTTGTCCAACTTTGTCCAGTAAGAAATTAGAGTATCATCCTGCTAATTCAACCTTAATAAGAATTTTAACATGCCAACATATGTAACCACTTAATTCCTTACTTTATTATGACTGGGGTCAGAAGCTTTACTAAGTGATCAAGTTTCTCTATGCTTTGGTCTAAAATGTGAAGTAAAAAAAAAGATGTTGATATGTTGTAATTCAAGGCATTTTAAAATGATGATAATTGTGCTATATAACCTGAAATGTTTCTGTATGATCAAAATTTAGGACATCTTTATCTACAGGAAAAAAAAAACACAACATTTGCTGTTATACTCATTAGACCATATAAGTCAGCACAATATGTCTAAGTTTTTTTTTTTTTGTTTTTTGTTTTTTGTTTTTTTAGCTGATTTGAAATAATTCAGCTGTGTCAAATGGAAAGGTCATAAAAGAGTTTCAATTTCTGGGTGACTATGTGATTGGTGAATTAAAAGAAAGTGTTAGACTGACACTGATATGTTTTAACATTTATTTTTTTTTTGCCTTTTTATAGTTCCTTTCTTCTATCTCATATGCTTTATGATAAAAAGCACAATTGAAGGAAAAATATCTGAATCATAAGCCATGGTTTCTACCCTCACCATTAACTAGTTGTCAAATTTGTGATAAGACTATTAACTTTTTTGAGCTCAATTTTTCTTTGTTTCATTTAAAACATTAATAACACGCATACGCCTTTACTTTTTTTTTTTTAATATAACACATTTCATATCTTGAGCTCCTGAATAAAAGGGAAGACCATATTGAAGCAATAGCTGTCAGCTTTAGATAAAGTTTTTAGATAGTTTCAGGATTTGGCATCTATATCACAGAGGCAGATAAATCATCCTCACAACCATCATCACCATTATTCTTATTTGATAGTTAACTGAGTTATATGATAGATTCATCTCAGAATAATGGTTCCCAACTCATGGAAATACAATTTGGTTGTTTCCAGAAACAATGATGAGATTCAGAGAATACCTTAACAATTATCACAGAAACAGCAATAAATCCTATATCTTAATACTGTTGTTTAGTATAATAGGGAGAAAATATTAAAAAGTATATTTGAAGTCAAATAGCTTGAATTTATTTAGTGGGCCAACGTGTCTAGTTATAAATCCAGAAAAAAAATTGTAAGAACTGTCCAAATTTGTGTTTGATGAAACTCTAATTATCTTTTGTCTAATTTTAAAGGGAAAAATCTCCAAACACCATAAGAATAACATCAAAAAGAAGCAAAGTCTAATAACAATAGGAGAAACAGCAATGGAAACACTTGCTGAGGTTATAGCAAAATAGTCAAAAACAATTTATCTTACTAAGATAATAAGTCTAATAATGTATAGAGATTGTATAAGACCTTACACAGGACTTACTATGAGGCAGGCATTGTTCTAAGTACCTTAGCTATATTAACTCAATTAATCCTCATACTAAATAAATTGGATTAATGGTCCCATGAGGCATGAGGCATAGAAGGATTAAGTACCATGGTCCAAAACACATAAGTTTTTTATTACTTACCCCCAAAACTACTACATATCTATCTTTTCAGTGTTTTTTTTTTTTTTCATTTTTTTCTGCCTGTATCTCCATTGTAGTTGCTTAATTATTATTTATAATACAAAATCAATTTTGTAGCCACTATGTTTTAATTTCCCTATATTTTACTTATATATTCCTAGAATTTTAAAGCAATTTTCTGTTAAGTCATGAGTCATTGTTCTATTGCAATAATATGAGTTGAAGTCATTTTAATGAACCTCAATCTCTGACTTCTAAAATGGACATCACATTTATAAGAATTTATAGAAAGAATGTGACTAGTGTAGAACGCTGTAATTAGGCGTATAATAAGAGCATCACAATTTGCAATACATCCTACAGAGGAATAGCCATCTACTATGATTTAACTAGGATTGGGCAAATGTGCAGCCCTCAGCGCCATTTATGAATTAATCAGGTGCACAAGCACCTCTTAGGAGCCTTCACACCGAGTGAGGAAATCTCCTAAGGGACATCATATTAAAACAGCCCTACAAAACTCATTAGTAGAAACTACATCTTCCTATTTTTAATTTCAATATATAATAGAAACAACCTCTTTCAATCTATCACTGGACTTGAATTAGGGTCACTGTAATGCAGAAATTACTAAAGTTTTTTGTTTAGTTTTTGAATAAATACATATATCCATGCAATTTCAGAACTAAAACAAATGTGGGGTAAATCATTTTTGATGTAGCTAATAATGTATCTTATATGTATATACATTACAAACTTGAAAACAGAGGTACATATATATGAATACTTTATCCTAAAGACAACAAGAAGTGTATAAGGTAAAATGATCCCTGGTTTCAGTTAGGCCAATGCCAATTTCATGTGACTATTAAACAGCTTTAAAACTGAACCAAAAATTAGACAAAATTGTAAAAATTCATTATTTTCTTTAGCCTCTCTATTGCAGAAATACTTTTTAATGCTTTCAGGCAGAGTGGCTAATATAAAATTTCCAATACTGACTTCAACTTGAAACAAGGATACACTTTAGGAGTTATTAGCACTCTGTAAAGTGTGTTAAATATGACATTCATGATGTCTCCATTATTAAATAGATACTGGTACCTACTGATTTTCTTATAAAGCTTAATCATGATAATGACCTTTCCTTTAGGGATTGAGTTTCCAGACTGAAAACACAGGTAGCTATATAAGATTTGATACCAGACACAGACTGCAGCAGAGTACTGAGTTTTTATAAAGAGAGAATTTGAAATACATTTCTCACCTTTGGTTTTGAGCACTGGTGTGCCATTATGGCCATCAAATGTATATATTTTGGTTCATAGTGAATATAATTAGTGTTACATTCAATTTATTACCTAATTCATCATCCTTATGCCCTACTGCATGATTCCACTGTAGTTATTTGCACACCAGAGAATCTTACTAAGGGAATACCAACTGATAGTACACATTTTTAATAGCACTTTGCTCTATTTAAAAAACAGTGTTCAGGGGCCTCCCTGGTGGCGCAATGGGTTAAGCCACACACTATGAAGCAAGCCACAGCCACTGCAGCAAGAGTTCAATCCCTGCGGCCGGCCAGAGAGGTGATCCACATGGCACAGCAGAACTCTCCTGCCTCCCCCGCTGCACCCCTCAGCAGTGTATTTCAGTCAGTCTGCCTATTCTGTTCCCCACATTGTCTCTGGTGGATCATCTTACTGCCCACATCTCTGGCCTGTACCCCACTGCTTATATGCATAGTAAATAACTCTTAAAAAAAAACAGTATTCAGCCAAATTTTTATGACCACAAAAAGGCAAGTCATTTATAGATATGATGACATAATCCTTAATCTCATTCATATTACAAGATTAAGGCTAATTTCAATATGATATAATCAATTATTCAATGGTCCAATTAATATTGTTTTATTTTTCTCTAACTTAAGAAATTCTACTTTTTTTGAAGAAGATTTATTTATTTATGCATACAAGAGCAGGGGCACAGGCCAGCATTGCAGGAGGTGAGAGGACTCACCAGAGACAGAGCGGGGAACAGAACAAACAGACAGACTGAAATCCACTGCTGAGGGGAGCAGCGGGCAAGGCAGGAGAGTTCTGCTGCACCACGTGGGTCCCCTCCCTGGCCGGGGCTCAAACTTGCACTGCTGTGTCTCAGATGCTTCACAGAGTTGGCACTCAACCCACTGTGCCACCAGGGAGGCCCACTAACTTCAGAAATTCTAATAAACAAAAGCTAATCATGTCATTTAAGTATTTAACTTAATTTTAAATATGTGAAATAGCTATTAATGACAAACATATTTTTGGTACTGTTATTGTAAATTGGTTTGCAATATATTAAATTGTGTGTTCATCAAGGCACAAAGAAGGCAAACCAATTAAAAAATTCATATTTGTACATATCAAGAGGAGGGTAAATGCAATAGTTTGTATTCAAAAATATTTTCTCAGTATTAGGTTCTTCTCAAAGTCTGAAATATTGACTTTTGCTATATAACTAATAATTCACTTTAATTCCAATCACTTGTGTAAGTTGATTTTTACAACAATTTTCAATAAAAAAACAGACCCCCATAGTTTTCTTAATAGTGTATAAAAACTAAGCCCAACTATATTTAACCATTACCATTGCTGTATATGACAATTAAGCCCAATTCAAATCTTGCCTGTTTGCTACCTATATTGATCCCCACAATGTTTTAAAACTTCTGTCGCCTTAACTAGCAAGTTTTGAGTCCTACTAGTGTGTTTGTATGGGTATTTTGTGCAGGGTAAAATGCTGTGCAAATGTAAGCCATGATTTGAAAGTCTATTCCTTCCTCTATCTGGTAGTATCATCCTCTATTACTGGTGAAATTCACACTTAAAAATATTTTTTAACACTGCTAATTAGGCATTAATTAGTTTGCATATAAAGAACAGATTCAATTGAGGAATAAAGAACTTAAAAATTATTCTTCTTTTCTAATAGGCCATCATAAAATGGGAGAGAGGGACATTTAACTATAGTAACATTGTCAGAAGACATATCTTTTATGTGAGACATTGGGATCACCTGGAAAAGAAAGATTAAAATGTTTTCATCTTGAAAGTAAACTATTTACCAACTCTGAGTCTTCATTATAATCAAAATCAGGGATTTCCTTAGAATGCAGGAATATACGGCCTATTTCAGAGGTCCTGAGAAGGATAAACCAAATGTAGCATAGGCAAAGATGAAGCCTGTCTGAACCATTTCAATAACATCAATTTTGAAATTTCATTTGAAAAAACAAATGGTTGCAAGTAGTAATGCTGTTTTAAAATAAAAATCATTTTTTCTACATAATTTCTGAACTTAATTCACATTTTTAAAATGTAGCGCATTTTTTAAAACAGAGAATAGGTCTTATGGAAACACTGTAAATCCTCACTTAGTCATTAATTTAGTTAAATACCGATATGGTGATTTCTACAGGACCTGTTCTGACTATATATACTAACATTTATTCCTTATTACAACCTTGTAAGACAGATAGCATATAATGAATGATGAAGAGAAAGACAAAGTAGGGGGAAAAGACAGAAGAAAGTGAGGGAAGGAAAAAGGGAAGAAGAGAGAGAGAGGGAGAGAGAAAGAGAGAGAGAGGAGGATGGGTGAGGTGGGATAAAGGATAGCAAAGGGAGTAGTAAACCCAACTCAGAAACCTTCTTCTTCCCTTCTCTGGAAAGGTTCAGGTGAGGTCTGACTTGTGTTTTTCATCCTGAAGCCTCCCATTATATTTGAGGTGAATGTGAAAGTGTTATAAAAACAGAGGTTAAAAAAAAAAATTAAAGAGAAAAAAGGCAGATCATTGCTTTCGGGGGGAAAGTACAACACAAAATGGAAAAAAAAAATCAGGTCAGGATTTAAAATAAGAGAAAAAAATTATTGTTTCTCTTTGTTAGCTAAGAAAAAAAGTGAGATACCATGAGGAATAATGAGAAACTATAGACATAAAATAGTTACTTAAGCAAGGACAATAAAAAATGAGTTCCAGTTAGAGTTACATGGAAAGTACCAATGGATCTCCCAATGATCTATGGTCAAATCACATTGTTATCTTCCTCAGAATATCCCTAAGGTATTTTCTAAAACTTTTAGAAATTATAAACCTTTCATGACAAAATTGAACTTCAATGAAGGCATTTTATGCCTTTTTTTCCAGCCCACCTCCAAATCCAACTTGCTAACAGAAAATGAACAAAGTAGTCTAAGAATATGTTTTTCAATATCTAAATACCCCACTTTTGTTATTTCAATTTCCCATGACAAGTTTTGAATCTATGGGCTGTTGGGATAAAAATCCTCAATATTTATTATTTTCCCTTAGTTATTGAGACTTTTGTCTTACTAGGTGTCTCTTCGCTTTGCTGGCTTAGTCACCTCAAAAAAGCAAACACATTCCCTCTAGTCACCAAAACTATGTTGATGACAAATGTCAAGTGAATATAATCACTTGATTTTTCCTGTTAAGACTTCAATGCATTTGGAAATTTAAATATAAATCTCATCTAGTTTCAGTCTGCAAGTCTGTCAAAATTTCTTTGAGTTTTGATTTCAATTAAATATATTCAAAACATTTTGTGACAAGAGTGCTAGTATTGTGTGTTTAAAGTTGAATTATGAAATTATTAATTTAGAGCTACTGAATATAAAAAGGTGGTGTGGGGATAATTTTAATAAGACTTTAAACATTTTCCCTCAGGATAAGGAACTTTATTTCATCAAATAAGGTAAATACACAAAAATTCTAGGCTTTAAGAGGATTTTTCTATGCTTGTAAATTTTACATTGATTAAAAAAGATAGCAATTTGTTCACTATCTTATGATAATTTAGGAAAATACAGATGCAAGTATAGTTTAACATTTCAAAATCTGCATTAGAATTTAATGGAATATTGAATCATAATAACAATAGTTCTTGTTCTTACCTTTCATAATTTTTATTGCCAATCTTTACTGAATTATTTAAAATAAGTTTATTTTCATCTCTCTAAAGAAGTTCTATTGCTCCATACTAGAAATACATTCAAATTCATACCTTACTTTATTGAATATTCAGTAAAGCCAGTAATTTAGACAAAATAAATCACCCTCCAATAGAGAAATAAAGGTGTTTACTTTTTATCTTTTCCCTGTGCTTGGTGTTCCCCTTAAACAGTACTCAACTCCCTCCCTACCATGACCCAAACCTTCTGCCCCCATCTTTTAGTAAAATTAACTTTATACTTAACACTGAAATAGCACCTTAATATTATTAGACAGATTTAATATAAAAACACATTATTTCTAAATGGGATTCATCCTCTCAGAAGTTTAAATCAATAGTCAGAAATTTACCCTATCACTACTGACCTTGCTTTCTTTATGAGTACAAGATTTCATGAAACACTCTGATAATCAACAGCAAAAATCTGATTGTCTAATGTGAATACATAACAACAAAGATATGTACTACTCTATATATGGACATATTTTTATTATGCATATATACTTTGGGGGTATTGTTTAGTATAAAAACACATTCCAAATGTTCCTCACATTCAATGCCAGCTCGTTGTGCTTTATTTTTCTATTTGAAAATGTGCTTGAAAGTTTGAATGCATCTGTCACCTTATGTATTTGATTCAGTTAAGCTTTAATACAAACTGACTTTTCTCTTCTACATAGCCACCCTCCAACTGCTTTTGGTCAGTCAGCAGGAGCACTGGATATACAGACTCATGTTAAAGTCTAGAAGGAAAAATTTCTAGTTGCTTCTGTTCTGTGACAGAAAGGCTCAGATTGTATTTTAAACTAAAAATTTATTTGGAGGTGATCTTTTATTTCCCACCCTTACTTCTTAGCAGCACAAGAAATCAATCCAAAGGGGAAATGGAAGCCCAGCTTTAGATTCGAAACCAAAATGGGAATGTTCCAACAAAAAAACATATATACTTGTATTCCAGAGAAATATGGGAATGGATGAATGGTCACGTATAAAAACTCCTTCAAAGAAATCATATGAAAGTCAGAGGTGACTTTAACTGATTATATAGCACAGATATTAGTCAACAGATTATGTAACATCATAGTTTCTTCTATGCTATGCTTAGTTCATGAACTTAATCTATTACACTGGGTGGTAATATGGCTTAAAAATGGCCTTGCAATTTTTTGCCCACATACAGAAGGCCAACAAATCTTAAAAAACTACACAAACAATATTTCTACATTAAAATATTCACTGACTTCACTACACACATCTATGTATTCCTCTATGATTCTCTATGCTTCCTGAACAGTGTTTCCCAAACTTTAGTATGTAACTCTGGGGTCATGCACAGCACTCATTATATATCTTTAAATGTAATAGGGATACAAAATAGGATTGTTTGTTAATTTTTTTGAGGTAACATTAGTTCACCTTACTGTGTAGATTCCAAGATTACTATTTTCTTAACATGCCCACCACCGAATGTTTTAAAAGGAAAATCTCCACTTACTGAAATCTAAATTCATTCTACATCACCCCTCTATAAAATTTCCTTTAACATCTAAGCCAAAGTCTTTCTTCCCTGAGTTGTCACATGTCCAACTTAGCTGTTATTCCCACATTTTTACATCAGTTCTCTATGGTCTCATATTTTTAGCCAATAATGCAAAATTTATGAAAGACAGGAATAATCTAGCACAATCCAGAATCTAGTTGTATTTTCTATAGTTGTGGTTTACTGTAAAAAATAGAAGTTCAACCAAAAGTTCTTGAGTAGATGCTAGTTATCTGGGCATAATACAAAATGACATTTTTTTAAGTTAATTCTGGTGTCAGCATTTATTATTCTTGACTACTAGTGACCAGTTAAGTATATCAAGACCAAAACTCCATCCAGGGAAAAATCTTTTTTTGAATTCACATCTTTTTTGAAAGATCATAATGTTCTGACAGTGTTTATTTAACAAGAGCTTCTTATGTGAAGTCTAAAATACGCCCTGTTTCTAGATGGCAAAATTTTAATAAACTAGTCAAAACCTTAAAACAGAGTAACAGGGAAATATATAGGTTGTGGTTTATTTTGGAGGAATTGCTATTAGCTTTACTACAAGGCTAATCTTCAAACATGACTCTAGAGAAAAGGTCAACAGCCTGAACTCAAACAGGAATGGCTGTTAATAGATGAATGCAATGATGAGGGTTTCGGGGGTGGGTCAGCTCAGTGACTTTTGACCACCTCAAAAACACAAGCTGTGAAAACACAAGCATTCCTCAATTTTACTTATCATTTGGCTTGTAAGCGCTGATACACTTTTTTCAAAACTTATTTTGGAGCCAACAGCTATTGGTAAGTGAAAGGATACCTGGGGCTGATTGTCATCAGCAGCAGGGTCCCACATGGAGGAGAATTACACTCTTGTTCACAAGAGTATGTTTATAATACATCTAAAATTGCCAGGCAGAAGGTCTTTGAGGAGACTGCAGAGCAAGGGAGGAAGAGATAAGAACATAGCTTGAAAAATTCACACTTCAGTGATTTAGAAAGTTCTTTGGGGGAATAGAGAAAAATTTCCCTCTTTTCAGTCTTTTCCATTCTTTATCAAACTCTGTTTTATTTAGTATCTGTGTATATAGTGTAAAACCTGCTTTCTAATTTTTTGCTATTCAAGTAACTATCTGCAAGTCTAGACAGTTTTTAGCAGCAGACTACATTAATACTCATTTAGTTACCCAAGAAAAACTTGCTTCATATACCTAGACTTCAGTTGGTGGCACTAAACAAATCATTACAGAGACTAGATCCAAAGAGTGAGAAAATAAGAGCACGGGATGATTTGGGTTGTTGCTCTTCAACTGCTGCTTGACCTTAGGTAGGACTCTTACCTCTCTGAGTTCAAGTGGTAACACTGGAAGGGACTAGAAGACATGAATGTGACAAGTACTAAAATACAGGAGCCACAAAGTACATTTCACAATTATTTTTAAAATATTCCACCAGCAAATGTCACAATAGACATATTTTTTTATTCTCATGATGCACTCACTTAAAGGTGATTCCCCAGGAAAATACTATCATATGAGAAGATTACACATCATTCACCATATTATCACAAAGCTCTTTCTATTTGAAAGGGTCAAAGTCTAGATATAACTTGTAAGATATAACTTGTAACCCCACTGAATTCTATGCCTAAGAACAAAGGGTAATCTCATCTCAGCAATCCTCAATAGGTATGTAAATGAATGCTGCTGAAATATTCAGAAGCTGATACCAATACAAAGTGTAATAATCTAAACGTGCCACTGCTGTCCCCTGCTACTAATTACTTGCTTTAGGCCTTTTTCACCAATATTTTGTTTCCTTGTCTTTCCTATAAGGATTGAGGTGGTACCCAACTACATATATAGGAATATGACACTTGCTCACCAGAACTGTCAAGGATTGTCATGATTTTTTAAAAAATTTATTTATTTATGCATACAAGAACTGGGGTACAGGCCAGAGGTATGGGGGGTGAGATGATTCACCAGAGACAGAGCAGGGAGCAGAACAGGCAGATCGACAGGGGGAGCAGCAGGCGAGGCAGGAGAGGTCTGCTGCACCATGTGGGTCACCTCCCTGGCCAGCGGCAGGGATCGAACCCATGCTACAGTGGCTGTGGTTTGCTTCATAGTGTGTTGCTTAATCCACTGTGCCACCAGGGATTGTCATGATTTTATGTAGCTGGTTGTTTCCCTAGTTATGACCAAAGTTGACTGACATGCAAAATGGCCAGTCATAATTTGGATGAAATAAATTACTCTTTGTTTCATGGAATAGAAATTACTCTGAAAATAGGTAAAATATTTACTAGTTAAAAAGAAGTTCAAATCTAGTATGTCCACCCAGGACTAATAGATAGTGCCATCATTTTGGGTATATGACTTCTCATTGATAGCATAATGCCAAGTTCTTAAATAAAGCTCTTAATATAATATGTGAACCTATTTGTTTATAATTTCTCAGACTTGTGAGAAAAATGCCCCTTCTCTAAGGATTCAGTCCCAAGAGAATCTGCCTGTGTAACCCAGAGTACACACTCCCTTTCAGCACATGATATATTCAGCATCTTCAGTTTCTAATTCTCCAGTCTCCATTGGTCACAGTCTGCCACTTATATCTAGCAGCCTTACTGCTGCTAATTTTCTAAAAGTTTTGAGATCACAAAACAAAACTGAATTGGCTCAAGATTCAATGCAATGAAACCTGATGATACCCCTACTTTGCATAATATAATTCTTTCCTCTATTAGTCACTTTTTCTTCACCCATTTCCTCAGCACTCAGACTCACTGATATAACTGAGAAGAAATACCAAAACATGTTTACAATGCTTACTTAGAAGCAGCTTCTCCTTTTAGTCACAGGCCTTTGTGTAACAAAAGGTTGCTTGCTGACTTTCCCTTTCATAAGGACAAGTTCTGTCCTTAAGAGGCTCTTCAGGCTCTTTTGAAAATTGGTTCCTGATAGACCCACGCTTCTAATAATAATTTAATAAGTACAAACCCAAAGATTGATACAGCTTATGCCTGAGCCATACTTGGAGCCACGAATCATTAGCCTTAGGAATAACTGAGAATAATTTCACTGTTATTTATTTTACAGTGTTCTCAATAGTATTTTTATTTTTTATACAGAAATGATCCATTTTTAAATTAACTGGTATGCAAAGAGAGAGAGGAAAAAAGGATTTCAAATAATAGTTTTCTAAAACACTCCAAAAATTCCCCATTCCTTCATGGGCAAATACCCAACCAAAATGATTAGACCCAAAGCAGGGCAGCTGAGGTCCAAAAGCTTGCAGCAAGTATAAGCTACCTTCTGGTGGGAAACCACAAAGAAGGGGTTAGACTACTCCCAGAGAGCTGTGACTAAAGGAAAGACATAAAATTCAAAATGCACCACATAATCTACTATGAAATCATGAAAATGGCTGCCACTGCATCTACCAAGGGCTAGAAGCAACCTCTCCTCATCACTTACTATGTGTCTGTTCTAAATATCTTTCTTTCCCCCACAGGCCTCCTCTTCCTCCTTTGTTCAAACTCCATTTATATATCCACCTTCCAAACTATCCCCATTCAGGAAATCTGGCTCATGGCATGCTAGAACTTATAATCCCAGGCAACTGCCTGCCATAAGTGGGCACCTGTTCATTGTGCTATATAGTTCCTCTCACTTTTACAGAGATGCTTTGTAACACTATTAATAAATATCCTGAACATTCATTAAAATTTAGAACATGAATATAGACTCTAAAATGTCAAGATACTGCTGTGTAAGTAAGTAAAAGTTTCTAGAACCCAATTACATTATGTTCTCCACCGTCCACATGTAATTTTTCAACACAAATTAACTTATTATGTCACTATTTACCAGGAGATACATTAGACCCCACAAGTTAAGACTTGAAACCATTTCTCCCACCTACTCACTTCTAATGTCAATTCCAAGTTCATACTATTGCCTGTACTTCTTTTTTTTATTCTGAGTACTGTGAAGACTCTATTTCTTTATTTGAATTACGCATTTTATTTTTTTTAATATTAAAATTTTAAAAATTTACATATATTTGACATCAATTGTAATCCCCATGTATTCCCCATCACCATTTCACCAGTGCACCATCACCTCAGTCCCCGTGCTCCCGTCTGCCCTCCACCCTTTCCTTCTTCCCTCCCCACCAAGTATCCCCAGTTTGTCCTTGTCTCCTCATTTTTGGTTTTTGTTGTTATTATTATTGTTGTTGTTCTTATTCCTTTCCTTGATCCTTATTTGGTCCCCTTATATTCCTCCTAGGGGAGGAACCATCTGGCATTTTTTTTTTTTTTGCCTTCTGACTTACTTCGCTGAGCATAATCCCCTCCAGATCCATCCATGTTCCCATGAATGAGTCTAGTTTTTCATTTCTGATTGCTGAGTAGTA
>JAGFMF010012021.1:16567913-16648820 GCA_019455555.1 Galemys pyrenaicus
GTCTTATGTCTAAATCCTTAATCCATTTTGAGTTGATTTTTGTGCATGGTGAAAGGCAGTATTCTAGTTTCATTCTTTTGCATGTAGCGGTCCAGTTTGACCAGCACCACTTATTGAACAGGCTGCCTTTATTCCATTGTATGTTCTTTGCTCCTTTGTCAAAGATTAGTTGGTCATAAGCTTGTGGGTTTGTTTCTGGGCTTTCTATTCTGTTCCATTGGTCTATGTGTCTGTTTTTGTTCCARTACCATGCMGTTTTTATGATTGTGGCTTTGTAGTAAAGTTTGAAGTCTGGAAGTGTGATCCCTCCACTTCCCTTTTTTTCAGTTAGGAGAGCTTTGGCTATTCAAGGTCTTTTGTGTCTCCTTTGAATTTCATCAATTTTTTTTCTATTTCTTTGAAGAATGACATTGGAATTTTTAATGGAATAGCGTTGAATTTATAGATTGCTTTTGGTAGGATGGCCATTTTGATGACATTAATTCTTCCAATCCATGAGCAAGGGATATTTTTCCATTTCTTTGTATCTTCTTCTATTTCTTTTAGCAATGTTTTGTAATTTTCTTTGTAGAGGTCCTTCACCTCTTTTGTTAGATTTATTCCCAAGTATTTAATTTTTTTGGTTTCAATTATAAAGGGATTTTTAAAAATTTCTTCTTCTTCAGCTTGGTTGTTTGTGTAGAGGAAAGCTACTGATTTTTGTGTGTTGATTTTGTATCCTGCTATTTTGCTAAACTGGCCGATTAGCTTGATTAGATTTTCTGTAGAGCTTTTGGGGTTCTCCATGTATATTATCATATTGTCTGCAAATAGTGATCATTTTACTTCTTCTGTCCCTATTTGGGTACCTTGTATATCTTTTTCTTGTCTTATTGCTCTGGCCAGGACTTCCAGTGTTATATTGAAAAGCAGTGGTAAAAGAGGGCATCCTTGTCTTGTTCCAGATCTTAGGGGAAAGGCTTTTAGCTTTTCGCCATTGAGAATGATATTTATTGCCTGTAGTTCTGACCAACCATCCCCACATTAATAGTTCCAATGACCCCCCTCCTTGAGTTTGATTAATTTTTGAGAGCAGCTCACAGAACTCAGAGAAACATTTTATTTACTACGTTATCAATTTATTATATTGATAAAAGGATACTACTCTGATGGAAGAAATGTATAAGGGAGGGAATTATTGGAAAAGCACACAAAGCTTCCATACTCACTCTTTCCCCAAATTTCCACATGTTCTTCAAACCAGAATCTCTGAACCCAGTCCTTGTTGATTTTCATGGGGGTTTTATTACATAGACGTGACTGATTAAAGAACTGGCCATTAATCATAAAACTCAATCTCAAGCCCTCTCCCCTCCGTTGAGGTAAGGTAGATGGGCAGGACTAGAAGTTCCAACCCTGTAGTCACAAGATTGTGACTACCTGTGCCTTTCTAAAATGGAATTAGAAAGTTACCTCACTAACATAATAAAATATACTTTTATCCCTCTCATCACTTAGGAAATTCTACCAATTTTAGGAGCTCTGTGTCAGAAACTGGAACAAAGACCAAATATGTATTTCTTATTATATATCACAATATATAAGTAAGATTGAGGAAAAGGTGTGGATGCCCTAGTGTTCCTTTACTGACCATCATCCAAGTGGTATGGTTTAAACACTACTAAATAACGGTAACAAGATAACCACTAATATGAACTTGCTCAGTATCTCCCTCTGAATATGTTATAGAATCAGTATCAAAACAGGGGAGAGAAGAGAACAAGTGGTGATGGATAATATATGCCATGATGGTGGAAGAACTACAGTGACTACACTAAAGGGGAGAAATAAAATAGTGTTCAGTATGGAAGAAAATAAATAAATTTAAAATTTAAAAAGTAAAAAGATTAATAAGAGACTTTAAAAAATTTTATGTACTCTTTATATCTGCTCAACTCTAATTTTCTCCAATTTGGTAAATGACAACTCCATTCTTCCTTTGCCAAAATCTTAAAGAGTCAATCCTCACTCACTTACTTACATGCCACTCCAATCCACTGGCAAATTCATTGGCAGCATCTCTAAAATACAACTGTTGCAGGGCAACCCCAATGTGAAATGGATTGCCTGACTATGGGTCTTCACCCAAAGGCTTAAAAGAGACTTATAATAATACTCAACTGCAGGCACACACAAAAAAGTTAATAAAGGGTTTATTTACAAAATAAAATGAAGAAATGAATAACTCAGGGAGAAAGAGATAAATTGGTGAATGCATCCCACCAGTTCCACTGAACTGGGACCCCAACAGCACACTGAAAACTAGTAAAAAACCAAGGACCCCCAAAGTCCACATGCCTGGTTATATACCAAACCTGGCTGCTTAACTCCACCCTCAGCTTTCAGCAATCCTCCCTTTGGTTGTGATGACATTATGGGATTTGTAGTCCTCGCTGTCTTGGATCCCTTTGTTCTAGGTTGGGGTGGGCTCCATAAAACCTTATATATGAAGTTTGTTCAGAACATCCTTTCTCCCCCAACAGTACCACTTATCATCACAAAGTCAGAGTTTCCATAGCTCTCATTTGAATTATTCCAACAACCTTGTAACTGGTCTACTTTACCCTAGTTTTTCTAGGCTTCTCTATAGGCTTATTTCTTAGCAACCCTGCCTGGATCATCCTATTTAGGCATACTGGCTTCATTTCTCTCAAGACCTGAAACATGCTAAGTAGGTTCCCCAGTTACGGCCTTAGTAGCTTTTCTTCATTTATTCTGAAATTTATTTTCTCAGATATACGTGAGTCTATACGTCCCTTCAATCTCTGCTCAAAAGGACACCTTCCATATAAAGAAATAGTATCTTCTTCCTGTTTTTCTTCATCCAAACTATTCTGATTTACTTTTCTTTAGAATATTTGCCACACCTAACATACTATGTTTGTTTACTGTCTTTATTTTATCATTTTTCATAATGCCTAAGCTCCCTGAAGGATTTAGTCTATTTTGTTCACCATTGAACCCAGAAAAAGTGGTTCATCGAATATGGTAATATATATTTGTTAAGTGAATAAATGAGTAATTTAGGAGGCTGGAGTAGGTTAGGTTACATCAGTGGTAGAATGGGCATATCTGCCCAACATTTTGATTCTAGATCAGCATTCAACCATTTTTCTCTACTAATCTTTAAAATACTACTGTAAGCACTAAAAGACATAATTTAGGTCAATTTTTCATCATAGGATTTGATATATGGCAATTACTGAATAAATGACTAATATCTTTTCATATTTAGGACTTTCGCAACTTTAACACCTCAATGGCTGGTGATAAATTAAATGTATCAATAGTAATTAATTGCTTAAATACTCAGCTTAAAATATATTTGGTATTTCATCATAGTAGAGGATAAAGATGTGACTGTTTTCAGAATTTCAGTAGAAGGGGGTATCTATATTTGTTTTGCACACATACTTATAATTCTGCCCTCTTGACTCTATGGTTAATTTGACTTCCTTTCTAAAATTCTGGATAAAAAAGGAGCCAAGATGTGAGGGAGTGAAGAGTATAGAATACACCAAACTAGCGTATAGTATAGAGTATAAAATATACCAAGTTAGAGTATAGAGTAGAAAGAATACATTGAGAATCTACAAAGCATAGTTTGCATTACTTGGCAAACAAATTTCAGACTCCCCTGGGCTAACCTGAAGGTTAAACAAAATTATACACTCATAACCAGGAACATAATGTCTGGTTCTGCCACTTTCCTCATCTACATGATTGTTTAGTGGGCTATGGACAAGGTCAGTAGCAGATAGACATCTGTAAGTTGCTGGAAAGATTAACAATTATGTGTTTTAATAAGCAAGATATTTAAGTAAAACTAAAATTATTTTATACTAGTACTGATCTACAGAGTTGGAAGACCTGGATAAAAGCAAAGTGTATCTAAAGGATGTGCATAACTCAACATGTATTTTATCTTCCTTAATAAGAAAAATTAATCTTAAATAATAATCTATAGTATAATGGTAGGTCTATATATAACTTATAAATTAATATACATATATTGGAGTACAAAGTAAAACTTTTTATCTGATAGTATTCCATGATCAAAACAAATTCAACTGCATTTTCTTTTACTAAGTAACAGATTGCCACAAATTTAGTAGATTAAAGCAATACATATTTACTAATACATAGTTTCCATGTCATGAGTACAGGTTTAGCTGTGACTAGAGCCCAACTAAAGAAGAACCTATTCCTAACTTCATTCAATGCTACTGGAAGAATTCATTTCTTTGTATATATACCTCTGAGGCTCTGAGATCCTAGCAGCCTTCCTGCTACATGGTACTCTCTCTATAAGCAGTTCACAGTCTAGCTGTATGCTTCTTCATAGCGAAAAATAGATTCTCTCTAGACTAATCTCCAAAGTCAATGTCTTACATGTAGCAAAACATAATCATAATGTGACAACCCACCATCTTTGCTATTGTTAGGAGCAAGTTACAGGTTCCACCTACACTCAAGGGGAGGAGATTATATAAGGATAAAAACCACTAAGGGTTACAAAAGGTGCATTTTCCACAGAAATCACTTTTAAAAAAATCTTTTTTTTTTGTTTCAAAATACTAGGATCAATTTCAATATTTTTAAAACCTAGTTAAAATATGCTTTTCTTCATAGAAAATTTATTGTATCAGCCTATCACGACACTAGTCACTTCTTTGATAATTATGTCCTAAGTTCAGACAATAGTTGCACTACTTAGTGGATTCTAACAAGTATGTTAATGAAGTTTTTGTGTCTCTCTAATATGTACACAGTTCAATAACATGAATTTTTCTTATATGTAATAAATATAACTATAATAATATTGTCAAAGAGAGCAACATTGTTCATTCTTCCTTCCTGTGCTCACTAACATAAATACCCTGCTTGGAAGTAGAAATTCCACATCTTGCATAAACTAAAATGGCTACAGAGGAGCAATGTGGTTGACACAAAGCAGTAGTCACTAACTGAGTAAGGATTATAGCTCAACATTTGCAATCCTTTATATTTTGTTCATTCCATTAGGTTGTACTGTTTCCAATTAACTAGAAGAAATCTTTAAGGGAAGAAATGATCTCAAAGCAAAAATGAAAGCCTTATGAATATAGTCAATACTAAAGTTTCTAATGTACCATCTGGATGAATAATTTCATCTGGAGAGGTGGGGCTTTTTCATTTTCAACTTTTCAGGGTGGGTCATTAGATCACTTACTTTGTATAACTGTGTATTAGAGTCTAGTTCCCCAGATCAGAATTATCAAGAGAATAAGAAAAGAAAACTGTTTATAAATCACCTTTATGAAGTTGCTTAAAGATCAGAAACAACTTTTTTCAAGTTCATTCATTATTTGTTTTTAATCTAGTTTCAACAAGTTAAAAAATAAATTTTAAGTTATGTATTAATACAATATCAGCTGTAATTAATCCAATATAATTTGATTTGACAAGTGAATCCTATTCCAATTTTAATTTCAAAAATTGAAAAAATAATATATTGTATGCCACATTTAGCCACAGCTTATAGTATGCCACGACAAAGAAGAAAGAACAATTTACTGAATACAGACCCTTTCCTAGACAAAAATAGATTTTTGCAGGTGCTGTAAGAATGTTCTTTTTTTTTTAAGATTTATTTATTTATGTATAGAAGCACCGGGGTACAGGCCAGAGGTATGGGAGGGGTGACAAGATTCACCAGAGACAAAGTGGGGAGCAGAACAAGCAGACTGACTGAAACACACTGTTGAGGGGAGCAGCGGGCGAGGAAAGAATGGTCTACTGTGCCATGTGGGTCACATTCCCCCGCCAGCAGCAGGGATTGAACTCCTGCTGCAGTGGCTGCAGTTTGCTTCATAGTGTGTTGCGTAACCCACTGCGCCACCAGGGAGGCCCCAAGAATGTATTTCTGAGGCTTCAATAAATGTCCACATTATTCAGAAAAATGGTAAAAACTCTATCATTGCCTCAGTAGAAGATTCTCCTAGGTCCTAAGTCATTGAACTTTAAAATCCACAAAGATATGCCCTCACCCCAGTAGATACGTTTTCTCTGCTGTAAGCAAGGGGCTTGACAGAGCTAGGTCACAGGAATACAGGGGTTGTATGAATAATAGTAGGTGCTGATCAATGAGAAAACAGTAAAATTCTCAACCTCCTTCCTTTTGTGTAATTAACAAGATAATATTAACTTTTGTTACAGGTAAGTCTCTGACCTATTGCTGTCACATTTAAGTCTGTCTTAAAACTTTTAATCATTTCAATTAATGTAAAGCAAAGAATGAAAAAAGAAGTTTGTCATATTTCATTTGATCAGTTATTAAAGAACAAAGTAAATTTTTTTCACTAACATAGGTTCACATAGTGAACACTAAGAGATCTTTTCAAGAAACAGTGTTGGTTAAGTCCTTTGTTACAAGCACATTTTAAAATAGCAAAAATGATCTTTAATCCTGATTTAACATAATTTCTAACAAATTCAAATATATATTTGTTCCTTACTGAATTTTAATGTCAGTATCTGTACATGAAATGCCAGTAATTTTCTAATTGGTTCTCAGTTGAATTTTTTTTAATCATCAACTCCCTGATACATTTCGGGAGTTCAATGTAAGAAGTACACACATATTGCATTTTGTTAGGGCTTTTTTTTTTTAAGTCTTCCTTAATGAATTCTTAATTACATTATTCAAAAGAACCATTATTCAGCATTCATCTCACTGCCAAATGAAAGCCTTTACCTGACATGTGAATGAAATGAGCCTAAATACTTTCCATGCCTCTTAGGGATTCTGAATAGACTTTTAGATTCACAGGAGCAATCAGATTCATTTCTGTCTTAAATGTGCATGGATCGGTTTTAGAGATGGGTAGCTATACTATGGTTTACCAGTATGAGCAGCACTGGACTTCCATTGTGTTCTTAGACTTAGGTGAGAAAAACTCCAAACAAGGTCAAATGACAGCTAAAAGTGTAAGAAATATCACTCAAATTTGATAACCAGTAAAAAGATTTTAGATGAATGTGTGTGTCACCTAAAATACTAATTTCAGAAAAGAAGATTGAACTTCTTAAGAGCACCTTGTAAACTTCCTCTGTCATCTATCATCATGAAAAAAATAAAATAAATTGCTAAGTAAAGCAGGTTCTTTGATAGCATCACTTCATTCAATGTCATTTCCTTACAACATTGATAAGGAAAAAAAAATGATTGTTACTAAGGTCACTGTCTGTGTGGAGTGTGTACATTCTCTTCATGTCTACATGGGTTTCCTCTGATTTCTTCCCAAATCTCAACAATGTGCACATTAGATTCACTGACATGTCCAGCCTGAGTGAGTTTGGGTGTGTGCATATGAGTGCACCTGTGGTGAAGGGCATCCTATACAGTGTTGGTGCACACCTCATGCCTTGAGTAGCCCGAACAGACTGTCACCTGGACTCTGAACTGGAGTAAGTCGATTGGAAAGTAAATGAATTAATGAATACAAATGATTGTATTTAGAATTTTGGTGAGGCTTTCATGACTGGGAATATGCCACAGGAACCTAACTGTTATTTCTATCAGTTACCCTACGCTAACAAACATGTCATTTCATTTAAAGTGTGCTTTCCGAGAACCTATAGACAATGTTAAGTGAGGAACATAAGGTAAAAGTAAAAGGATTTCAGAGACATTTCAACAGATAACAACATGATCTTATTAATGTGTGAATGTATGTATGTATGCGTGTATTATCTCATTTTCGTTGCTTTCAGCAGATTAATGCATAATACTGAGGTATGAATGAGCCTCGGGTTTTATGCTGCTCTTACAATCATATCTAAAAATGAGTCTTAGTGTCTAGCCTACTTATCAAGTAGTCCCCATATCTCCAAGCAATACTCCAAGAAGGTATCTACCAAGAAGATAAGATGCAGTATGTAATGGTTCTGGCTAGGCTCTAGAATTTCCTTGGTTCTATAAAACCAAAGCAAATCTTTTAGAAATTGGAGACTTCATAAAAGCAAAGTTCATATTCTAAAGAATCAAAAGCAACAAATTTAGAATCTTTCCTCTCCCATTCACAGCTTCAAGGAAGAAAATTATCAAGAGTATCTAACAAGGCTAGCTTACTTTTCTTTTGCATGGTTTGGCTTGCTTATTTTTGATTTTCTAGTGTAAGAAATATTGACATAATGCATGATTCCATTCCGTGCTGTATTAAGGCTGGAGAGTATCTCTGTGCATAGAGGTGCAGTGTAGCCTTATGTCAAATTCAGATAAGCATAGCTAATTGACTAAATAACTTCAAACCCTTGCATCTGAGTTGACAAAAATATAAATGAAATCTTTTGAATTCCCAAATTCATTTACACATTCTTAATAAAGCATAAGTTAATACTTTCTGATTTAGGACTCTCTTTGAAGACAGAAAGAAGTACCACTGGCAGTAAAATATACATTTCTCTCCATGATTGTTTTTATAGTAACTGCCATTATAGCCAAAATTGAGTAGAAATTTTCTGTGATAGCTGCACAAAGTGAAGAAAGTACATAGAGTAGAATACTCAAAGTAAAGTAACTCTAAAACAGAACTACTATATATATATATATAAATATATATATATATTTTAGGACAAAATATATTTTAATGCTTCCATATTAACATTAACTGACTATTTTGGAAATCAACAATATATACATTTTTAAAGTTAATATTTATGAATGTTTAAAGAAATCCAAACAAATGGCTGTCCATAATAAAAAATCAAATATGTCAAAAAATAGAATGTTGATAATTTAGGGAAAGCCCTGAGTTAAGTGGCAATTTACCTCATTCACAGTTCTGATTAAAATTCAAATTCAGATTTTTGATTAAAATCAAAATTTAAGATTTTGATTCAGATATAGTTTATTACATCAATATGGGGGTCCACTCTTAAAATATATTTCTGATCAATTGGAGATGAAGCTAAAGGTGTAACTTAGGAGTGCCTCAGACTCTAATCGTGCAACTGGAAAGAGAAGTTTAAAGGTTAAAATCTCCTTTAGAATTAGCCCCATTATTTGTACTTCTTGCTAGAAAATAGTGTCCACTTTAAACTGGCCAAGCATTAGTTAAACACCTGGTGTTTTCTAGCAGGAAAGCAATATTAACAATTTGGAAAAAAAATCTATCTTTTACAATACATATGTAACAGCAGAGGAAAGCCCATATTATCCATTCTGATGAGTAAAGTGTGTGAATACAGTTTCTGGGGACTTCAGTCCCCCATCTTCATTCAATGAGTTGTGCTAATTAAGTGTTTACTGCTGAAGATGCCACTCAACTCTAGCTCCTGGAGTTAGGAACACTTAGAGCAAAAGAATAAGTCAATGAAAAACTTCTTCGAATAAAGTTAAGAGAATCTGAAAATTGATTAAATGAATCTAATCATAATAAACAAATCTACATTAGGATGAAACCAGCAGTTAAATTAATAGGGCAACTGGACCTGGGCCAATGAAATAAAGACAGCACAAAACCCACTTTCAGACTTGGTGCCGCATTTGTTAGGAAATAAGTTCTATGGTAAAAGATGTGATTCTCTGTTCATGAGAGCCTCTTTCATTTTACAGAAGAAAACATAGATCAGACTTCTCTCCCAGGGAGGGCATGTCCCCACAGCCAGGCTAGACTGTTTTATGTCTCCTGCCTCCTTTCCAATGCAGGTGGAAAATAGACCTTAAAATAAAAGAAGCAGACAAAGAACATGCCAAGCTTCCACCCACAACATATGCACATTTGTAGAAAATAAAAGGTGTGTTTAGGAGGAAATGTGAGACTGTTTTAAGTTAAGAGTGCTGAGGGAATGAGTAACTCCTGGCTTGGTGTCTGGCAGTTTACAAGGCTCTGCACAATTATTTTTTCATCTGTAGTGCAAAAATCCATATCTGTCCCTGCTACTGCCTGAAAAAAAATATCCTAGTGATGCTTATGAATAATATTTAAAAGTGAAAGGTCTATGTTATTTAAAATCCCAAAAGCTCCCTCCCTGCTTTTCCTCAGAGCCATTGTAAACATCAACTATTGTTTACCAGAAGTAACTTGTTACTTTGGAAATGTCATTCTATAATATTTAAATGAGGTAATTTGCAATTCCCTACACCATTCATAGGTGTCTCTTTCATAGCCCCTCTAAAAAAGGAATTCATGAAATAATAATACCATGTGTTTTTCACATGACAATTTCATTTATTTTTAACCAATCTATGCTGCACTTTAACCTTTTGATTGTTTATCTATTAGATCAAGTAACTGCACTGTAGAATATTTTAACTCTCTGTACTAATAATGATAAACAGGATTAAAAGGAAAAAGAGACTTTCTTTGACAAAGAGCATTCCTTGACAATATGATTAATGTATTTGTCCCTTGTTAAAAATAATAGCTTTTCCTGTTTGTCCCTTTTCATTTCAATTATATCTTTAGCATTTCATATAGAGAAAAGTTTCTCTTTTTGTCCTTCCTTTTTTGTTTGCTACTAGCAAGAGAGCATTTTGATAATAATAACCCATAACATGCTAGTACAGCAAACTAATGGTTCTCCAGTTTCCCACCACTGTCCTCTCACCCATCAATCCATGTAGCAGTAGGTGGTTTTTTTCAAATTCATGAACATTTCTATTTATTCTGAGATTTTGATGAAATAACAAGGTAAAAGTATGAGTTTCTTACAGACATTAATGTGTTAAAGGAGATGAGATGTACACTAGAGGCAATCCTTAAAGTTTAAACTTAGAATTATTGATAGCTATAAAAAGCACTCGTTCAAAACCACCTAACCCTCTTAGCTGGTTAAAAGAGTATAATCCTCTCAGTTATTAAAAGACCTTTGAAGTGAAACACAGAAACTGAGCTCCTCTGCCTGTTTTAAAGATTCTCCTTGACTATGGACTAAATCACAGGGCAGTGTGGGCTGAGTCTCATTTGTGTGGTGAGCAACGGATTACTTTACTTGAACTTTGCTCCAGTCAGGACATTTTAGGGCTTATAAATCTTGAATCCATCTAAATTCACCTTAAATTAGGCTTGCAAAAACACACTCCGAACTCCAGTTGTCAGCCTGGTGGCTCTTGGCCAGATGCAACTCAGCAACTGAAACACTGATTGTCATCTTTTCTATTTTTTTTTTTTTTGTCTTAGACATAATTTTTAAGAAAAAAAAAATAATACACAAGCTAATTTAATGTGGTGATTAGCCATAGCTGAATAATGGTACTGTTAGCAGGTACATTTTAAACTTAAAATACATGTGATGAAATCAGAGGGCTGTGTATATAATAATGCCATCTACTGCAACAGGAATCTGGGGCTGGGCCAGGGGCTTGGCTAAGTCATGCCAAGATACATCAGATTTTTCAATTTTCCAGCAAATAGAAACAAAATACTGGTTTCAGAAGGTGTACTCAACAAACACTTACCAATGTGTTTCTGATTTGTGGTCAGAATGTTTTTACTGCTGGTGCCCTGCACTTTTGAGACATTTATTTCCTAAAAGAAAGATTCCTTTCTATAAACCTCAACTGTCTGTTTTTCAAAGCAATTTAAAATCAAACACACAAATAAAATTCTTAACATATGGAAACCTTCATATAGGGCCTTACGTATTCAGAGTTAAAATTGTTTTATAAACTGTAATGCTTTGCAGATGAAAATACAGAGAGGATGACTGTTTTTAGCACTAATGCCTTTTGACAGCGTTAAACCTTGTTTTAGTAATTGACATCAAAATGTTTGGTGGTTTTAAATGGACCATTAATAAAAATGGCATGTTTTAAGTTTTTTAGAAATTGTGCTTAATAATGTGAAGTGGGATAAAATTGCAAGTATAATAGTGTTTTTATTATTTAAGAAAAAATTTATAACAAAACAACCCTGATCCTCTCCCTCCTCCAGCATATCTCTAGAACTTCTAAAGCTAAAAGGGAAAGCATTTCCTCTCCATCCATCTTTAGATTTTTGACAGAAACATACCTTTCGTCAGTTGCTAGTTTAGAAAAAAACAAAACAAACAAAAACAAAATTGACATCCTTATTCACAAGGACTTTAGAAAGCTGCTTAATCCAATAGAATCCCAGGGAACCATGAAAACATAATCAAAGGTTTTAATTATGAATGGAAAAGTATATATCACAAGACATGAACTTTAATACTACCTATGTCATCACTATGTTGCATTTAGGAGTCCTAACTAACTTCTCTGAGCCTCAATACACTTATCTGCAAATGCGGAATAACAATATTTACTCTGCTGAAGTAAAAGACTATTGGAATAAGTTCATAAACCTGAAATACTATATATGAACAATATTTTAATGGAAGGCAAAATTATTCAGATCCATTTAATTCAATAAAGATCCACAGAGTACTTACTAATTTTCATCTACAAACTAGGGAAGAGAATAAACAGATATGAAAATTATAGATGCTATCCTTCTAAAATTTTTCAGCAACTGAATGAAAGTAGAAAATGGGATGGAGTTGAGACTAAAGAATCAGTAGGCTCAGAGAGAACAATTTGAGAAACAAAATAAGGGCAGGAAATAACAGTGTTTTTCTATAACATTAAATGATCTAGCATTGCAATGTGAGGATCAATTGATAGAAAGGAACAAATATGACTAGGCTTACAGTATGTAAAGGAACTTGTAAAAGATTATTATTCATTTATTTCATGTTATTCAACATTTATTTACTGAGTGTCATGAGCCAGAACTATCCTAGTCAGTCAATAAGCAAAGCTGAAATGGAGCCACTTATATAGTGGGTCTAGTCTCACTGTATTCATAGCCTAGGATTAGAAACCTCAGACCTAACTAGGCAGGAAATTGGAAAGTTGTAATTCATATTTTATAGAGACTTCTTTGGCCTCAGTGCAGGGGTTGGGTTTCAGGGGATGAGAAGTGGTGATTTATGTTGGTGGATGGTCCTTTCTTTCCATGGCTTCTGCATCTCTCACTGCCCTTCTCATCTTGTTTCCAAGTCTTTGGACTTTTTAATAAGAATGATGAGAGGGTAAGTCTGACAACATGGATATGATGAAGACAACCAGGAGGATTTACCTGTTGTAAAATATTAGGTAGTTCTATAAATGGCAGAGAAGAAACAGTGTATGTAAGAGCAGTTTGTATTTTCAGAAAAGTTTTGTGTAATTGAGATATTGGGAAAAAAGATATTTGGGAATGAATAGCTACCCCCATACACAGAATACTGGGGATAGAAAGAGATGAAAAAGAAATAGTTAATTGGTATGAAGAATTGTAAATAGTAGCCCTGATTTAGTCTAAAAATTTTACTAGAAAAACAAATGAAAATGGTGGAAAGAATATTGAGGTTGGAATAGCAAATGAAAGGGGCAATATACAGCTGACAAATTAGTGTTTCAGGCTCAGACCCAAACATATTTGTATTCGTTAAAAAATATATATATGTATTTTAAAAGTCCTTGGAAATTTACGTCAGTCAACAAATACTGAAGTACTTAGAGATACAGAGATTCTACTCTTAAGAGGCCTATTTTCATAAAACTGATAGATTCAATATGTTTGCATCAGGAGTAACGGAGTAAATAGTTCATAAACTAGTAGGACCATAAAAATTAAAAACACCTTCAACTAATTAGCTGAAAATGAAGAAAATTGATAACTTTGATAAAATTCATTTAATACTGTGATGGGGATGACTGAAGAAGGCTAAGGTGGTGAGAGTACAAGCAGGCTCCTCACCTGCCATTCTCATAAGAGCCATTTTGCTTCATTACAGGGGAAATTCTTCCCTTCATATGTGACTGGATACTATCCACCCTCATTTTATCCACTCTCAGACTTGGTTCCTGCAGTATTACCCATTCATTCCTAGAACTTTAACTTCTTATTGTTGTCTTTACACCTTCCTGCAGCATAGTATAACTTAATTTTAGTCAATCTTAAAAATACTTTCCTTAATCTTACCTTCCATCTATCTACTGCCCACATTTTCCCCTTTCCTTCATACCCATACCCATACTATAAGCACAAATCTGTTTTTTTTATCTATATCAAATTTCTAATCTACATAAAAAACAAATTTATTCTTAGAAGGAAAACAAACATATGATTCCCTGGAGACTTTGTTTCAGGCAGGCTGTACAACAAATGATTATAAGCATAAATATGGAATCAGGAATTCACATGATGATGTGAGGGATCACTTACTTCATGACTAGAACACACTGTTGAAATTCTGCAGGAATGAACAAGTATCACAGGAAGAGGAATATAATCTCCTGAGATAAGTACCCAAAGAACCCAGCAGCAGAAACTACTTATGGACTCAAAGTCACTAGGATCTTCAATATGGGGGCTAACTGTCCTTTGTTAATTATCTATTAGGGTAGACAGACACTCTCTGGCACATCTGTGTTAACTTCCTAACCATGTACCAACCAATAAGAAAAACACTTCACTTAAAAAAAAAAATGCTAGTTTGGAAACAGATCAATGTTGTGGTTCATATACCAGGAAATCAAACGTTTGGAGCAGGCCATTGTTCAAGAATCTGTGTTAAGAAACTGAACAGTTCCTTCATCTTAAAACTGAGTGATCCCTAGTTTTTTTTTTCACTATTGGGGAAGTTAGTTAATCTGCATTAAGGAGAAAAAAAGACAGCTGCAGTTGTCTTAAAAAAAAAAAAAAAGAAGTAGAATCTGTTCCAAAACAGTATGCTTGAATCTCTTAAATAGTACAAGTTTATAGTAGGTGTGGATAATCAGACTCCTCAGTCCTTTTGGGTGGTATTACTAAGGAGTTATTGACCATTTGGCTCATAATAGAAACTTACTTCTTACAGTTCGGGAAATAAAGATCAAGGTTCCAGCATGGCTGTGTTCTGGTGAGAACTCTCTCCCAGATTGCACTGATTCCTTATATACTCACATGGTAGATATGGAACAAGAGAGCTCTCTGGAGTGCTTTATAAGGGCATTAATTCCTTTCATAACGGATATACTCATAACCTAACTACCTCCCAAAGACCTCACTTCCTAATATCATCACAATGGGGGTTAACATAAGAATCTGGGAATGACATAAATATGCAGTTCATTACATTAGGTTGTCCATCTCGGCCAGGATATTCCCCCAAACTAAATAACACCAACTTTTTGGAATGAGCCTAGCAATTTTCCTCCTCTGTGGCAGGGTAAGTAGCAAGCAGTGTGAAGGTAGCCATGAATCTAGCCTTGGAGCATCCCAATTATCAGAAGGGATTGAAATGGTCCTTATTTACACCAGTTGTCAAAAACAATGCAATGACATGTGACCCAATAGGAAAAATATGGCAGGATTTGGGTGGGGAATAACAAGATGCTGATAGTTGGAGCTTTCAAATAGCAGAAATAGGCATGTGGTCCTACATTCACTTTCAAAAGGAAAATGTAGGAGTTTTAACAAATTTACACCTTTGCTCTGTTCCATTTACCATTTTTTTCCCCCAACTACTGAGGAAGAGTCTGTTTTCCTGCATAATACTGGGGCCTTCTAAGGGACAATTATGGTAGTGAGATAAAGGTGGAAATCACAGGAGATCACACATTGTAGTACATTTTGCCAGGGGATGTTGTATTTGAGAGAAACACAAAGCAAGCAGAACAAAAAGGCTAGAGATGAGGCAGAAGGGTTACAACTGTGAACTATTAGTAATATACTTCTTTCTCTTGGGTAATTTTTAAGTGAAAGATTAGAGATTATAATTTCTTTTGATGATATTTTCCTTTGGATGGCTGTTTCTTCAAATGAGATTCCATGTGGAGACTTTATTAAACCAATTATAAACAAAGATAAAATGGAACCTAAACTAGGTTGCTGCCTTAGTGACTTTGACAAAAGATAGAATAAAAAAATATTTAGGCTACAGAATCAACGTGATAATTATCTTGGACATTAACAGATGGTCTAGGCTGTACACCACACTCAGTTATTTGGTTCAGTGAAAATGCCAACAACAATGAGTTGGGGAGGAAAAATAATAATCTATGTTAAACATAACTAACAGGGAGTGGGAGATCCATATTTAGAACTCACTGCAGAGTTAAAGTAAGAGAGTCCCCTGCATGCAAATGAAAAACGTATAGAAAGATTCTCTAAGAAAAATAAATCAGTCAGTTTCCTAACAGGAATCAAGGGCATCTTGAAACTGTTAACTAGCCAACTATTAATTGGAAATAAAAATTTTAACCACAACTTAAAATCTTCAGATAATGTAGTTGGGCAAAAATGGAGAGGAAAAATATCAAGTAATAAATTGTAGTTATTATGCTTTTCATTTCGGTAGCATGTCATAATGCTGATAATCAAAATAATCGTTAGCATTTTGTCTGCTCTGTAGCCTGTTTATCAAAACAGGGTTTAGGACTGGTGGAGTACCCCTACCTTTATTCCCAGATTCTAGGCCACTGGTGGTCATGTCTTTCTTGGTTTAGCACAATTTTCCGAGGACCATTAAGTAAGGAAGTAAGAACGGTACACCAAAGATTCCTCTGAGTTCACAACATAGTACCTCTTTCCTCTTTTCTGCAACAGCAATCTAATTTCCTCCTCCTAATTGTAATGAATCACTCAGCACAGTACAGTGATTTTTACCTCCTCTACCTGATAACTCAGTAGCATGAGAAATCCAAAATGTCCAAGAAGTAGTTTTAGCTTCCAATCTACTGGAAACATGTCAATGCTTCCTCATAAAGTATGCCTCCCTTGCACTATTACTTCAAACCCACCAAATCATATTCTTGGGTAGAGGAAACAAAATTTTTTTCTAGTGCATTATTAAGTGTAATTGTAAGAATGACTACCCCCACCTCTATGCATTAACTCTCAGAACTATACATCCATCCCAAAGACTTAATTGGCACTGACTACTGATTTAAGGCATAAATCTATCCCACAGAAATATCAAATTGCTTTCATAAGGTGTTCCTCCACCACCTCCCTTTGTTTTTCTATAGCTGAGCCTTTAGCAGGTGATTCTACATTCTGTGACGTATGGATGAGGCATACGATAAGACCAGAGAATTCTGCACATTTCACTGCCATGAACTGTGGTCCTCATCAGAGAAGACACATATAAAAGAAAAGCACAGTTGATATATCACAAGTTCATGAACGGTACTGTTTGTGGAAAGCAATGAATGTAGTTTCTATCCATAGTATATAATTATATCTGTGAGAAAAGGTGCTATCTTCTTTCCGATTTGAGAAGTCCAATTTTATTCAGTCTTCCACTGACTAGCTGCCCACCTGGCCAGAATCTCTACTGCTGTATTTGGTGTTTAGCATCAGCCTCCAATACTGATATGTTGAACACTTAGCAGTGGCAGTAGCCAAATCAGTCTTAGCATAAAATCTAGACAAAGCCTCCATTCCTAAAAATCTTTATATATGATACATACAAGCATTGAGTATCTAAACAAAAATGTTTCTTATCCACTAGATAGGTCATCTTACCTAGTTATTGAGAGGTTCTTCTGCAACGGATTACTTCTGTTGATCATTACATGAAATACAAGTATTATAATACATGTAATTTTCCAAATTGCCATTCCATATAACTCTCCAACAGATCTACTTTTTCAAGAAAATTATTTTTTCAAGTCTTTCACAAGCCAGATAACTTGTTAGCTACTACCAATGCTACCAGTAGCCACTACCAACACTTACCAGCGTAGATCTGTATTTCAAGTCATCTCTCCTTCCATTAAGCAACAAGCAGCTGGATGGATGTACTCACATATTTTCTGTTCATCACATGTTTTAGGACCACCTCAAGTGGGATGGTAGCATAATATCCATCTATTTTCTTCCATCTTTCTTGCTCTAGAAAATGGTGTCCCTGTGTAATAGAACAAAAATGCCTACCCTTTACTCAGTCATTACAGAGTATTTAAATATATATTTTTAAAATAGAGCATATTTTAAGCCAGTAATGGAACTATGTTTTCCCTGCTAAAATAAATAAAGCTTCAACTAATGAGACTTAAGTGAATTATGCTTAGGGACTTCTTGGGGGGAAAAAAGTGATGTATAAAAGGAACAGATTTCTATTTACCTCAGAATATTACGTGCACATGACATCTGCATCTAAAGTAACATCTTGGGAAAATAGAGGACATTAACTTAAAGAATATACACTGACAAGAAAATGAGGATAGCACAGTGAAAAGAGAATTGTCGATGCCCTGGTGGTGGGCAGAGTATGAAAACACATTTGCAGAGGTTTGACCTAGATTTCCCAGAGCAGATACAAAATTATAAACCTACTTTACCTCAATAAAGGTAAACTGAAAGAAGGGGCAAAAAGATCCTGGTTCCTTGATATGCTGTTAAGCCATTAAGTTAATCATCCTTAGAACTGCTTTGTTTCTCCACTCCTTGTTTACAAGATAAGTGTTTTAAAAAGGAAAACAACTGAATGAAAGAAGTAGGGCAAGGTCAAAAAGGACCTTACCTTTCTAATCTAGAAGTTTGAGAACCTTGAAGTTGCAGGAAAAGCAAAGATAATTAGGATATAAAATTAATAAAACTGCAGTCTCTAAGTGCTTTTCAAAAAATAAAAGGAGCTAAGCTGGGGCACATGTAGTATTATGGGTGTTTCCTTCCATACCAGTCTATTTTTTCAAGTTCTGAGAAGGTAGAGGTGATTAAATATGGGAACTGTGGGGCTAAATAGAACACCAACTCTAAATGCCAAGACTTTCTCCGGTACAAGAGGAAATGCGATTATTTGCTACCAACTTAAAACTGGCATCATCTGGGAGTTTATTAGAATTAGAGAATTTCAAGCTCCACCCAGATCCCCTTAATAAGAATCTACATTTTAATAAGATTCTCAAGTGATTCATAAGTACATTGAAATTTGAGAAACATTTTTGATGTAAAAAATTTTGGATATAGTTATTAACACAGAAAATTGACCAGAATAAAATAGACTAAAAGCTTATTAAGTTCTTAAGGGAAATGTATTTCCTTTGAGTTTCCTTGATTTTGTACTTAATATAAACTCATTGATACAGAAGTTTTCAATGGACGAGGGTTAAACGTAGTTATAAACTTTTTTTTCCGTATAAACTTTTTTAGTGTAATAAGTATATTTGGTTATAATAGTGTGAATGCTATTTTAATTCTGAGTATCACAATTCTGTAAAATGATGAAATAAGTGTAGAGGCTTTGGAACATGAAATGTTAAAATAATTGTTTAAGAAGACAAAAAAGTAAATATTCATATGATTAAATAATAAATGAAATCAATTTAAAGCTATTGCCAGACACTGTCTATGTGATAGGGATGAAAACACAAAAGGTACAATACTTGCCTTAAGTAAGCATACAGTATGAATCTGTAGCCAGGTAGTAGAACGAAACAAAGAATATGCTTTTATAGTGTTTGGCATGTACATCCCAAACAAGAAGTAGAATTTTCATAGTGGGCATTAAAAAAAAAAAACAACAAAACTTTCCAGGATACATTCTCTTTTTGCTAACAGCACCACTAATTTCCTTGGAGGTGCCAATTCTCCCCCATTTTCCAAGCATTTGGTTCAAGCTGAGCTACCGCTGCCACAGGGTAGAAGCATAGTCAATCAGAGCACTTATAATAGACTATACTATTGTTCCTAGCTCAGTCTCAATCCTACTCCTCACTACCACAAGAGTATTTTTTGTCATAGTATTTGAGGTGCTGCCCTAAATGCAGAATACACTTGGACTGAAAGAAATCACTATCTAGAGTTATAAGTCTAGGAAACCAGAAAAATTATTCCATTTGTAGTGAGAGAAATGTCAGTAAGTGAAGAACATTTGGAAAAGAACATGAAGAATTCAATTTTAGATAATGAGATTTAATTTAAAATAATACTTATTATTTCTTTTTGATTATAAAAGTAATGTCTGGTCATGTAGATAATTTTGAATATGGGGGAGATGGAAGAAGACATTTAAAGTAACTGTTAACATTTTGATATATTTCCTTCTAAGGTTTTTTTTTTCCTCACACACAAATATGTAAAATCAAAGTACATTTTATCCACATTTTGGGATCCTGTTTTCATTTAATGCTATAATTGAGTATTCCAGTGTAAAGAAAAATTCTTGACTAAAGTATTTATAATGTCTGCATATATATACATTAAAATTTATGTAATTTCACTTATTCCAGACGTCTTACTATGTTTTAAATTAATAATATTTATATTGAAACCTTATATACATCTAATAGTTTCTTAGGATAAGTCTAGAAGCAGAATTATGGGACTACAGAGTGTGAACTACTTTAAAAGAATATGGAGATGCACAGAGACTTTCAAATTTTGATTCCATAAACGAATGCCTGAATAGGCTGTAGGTCATTCTTCTTATTAAGAAATACAGCAGAGAATCTTATTCAGAATGTCATAGGTGGGCCAATGTTTCAGTGTTTTACGTTTTTTTAAGATTTTTCTCTGGATTCTGTTACAGTCACTTTGGAAAACAATGGTGAAACCTGCACATTGTTAATCACGTTAGAATGAGATATGTGAAGCTGGACTTTACACTGCACTAGACATGATAACTTGGAGAGTTCTACTTAGCCACAGTCTAAACTTCAATTGTATCATCACAAAAGTGGAGATGATAACAAATTCTACCTCTTAGCATTTTAAGATAATCAAGTGAGGGCCTTCCAGGAGACACAAGGGAGTAATTCGATGCAGCTAATCGCAGCCACTGCAGCATGAAATTGATCCCCAACGGAGCTAACCCACATGGCTTAGCAGACCTCTCCTGTCTGCCCACTGCTCCCCTCAGCAGTGTTTTTCAGTCAGTCTGCCTGTTCTGCTCCCCATACTTTCTCTAGAGAATCATCTCACCTCCCTGCACCTCTAGCCTACATCTCAGGACTTGCATGCATAAATAAATAAATCTTTAAAAAAAGAAAATCAAGTGAAATGCCTTTCAAGTGTTGCACAGGGCTAGGCACACTTAACCAATCTTAAATAAACTGACACACTAATGTCCAAAAGATTATATTCATTTAAATTTTGGTAGACGCACATACAGATACCTGTGAGAATTACCGTTTAAATTTTTACTATTTCCAAAGGTAAAAATGCTATTTTATTATTGGTTTTATTTGTATGTATTTGGAAGCTGACATTCTTCAAATACTGTTGCCACTTGCAAATACACAGTTTTGCAAATACATAGTCCTCTGTTAAGTATTCCTTAAACAAAATACTAATTACCTATAATATTTGTAATCGAGTGTTAAAGGGCAGTCTAAACACATTTATGTATTCACAGAATATTTATTTTTGTCAATTCTATTTTATAGGTACTTAGGCTCAAGGGAGGTCTTTTAGGTAAAATGACAGGCAACAAGAAAAGCATGGACTGTCTTATATTCTCATTCTAAATATTTGCATAAAAATACAAGTGTGTTTGTGCGTTTATCAGATTATATGGAAACCTGTAAGGGCCACTATAAAGTCTCTAGCGTAACAATATAAAGGCAAGCTTTCTGTCGGAGACATAACAAGCAGAAAATCAGCATTCTGAGTTTTCTCCCAGAACGAGGTGGTTACTGTAAGCAGAAGGTCAGCACAGTGGTGTGTGCACCGAGTAAGCTGAGAAACGTGGCCCAACAACGCAGAGAAAACGCAGTCAGAAAGGTGTGGTTTTACTTTTGAAGACTGTAGCAGCAGGATGGAGGTGGGACTGGAGGCAGGGTCGGGATGGTTCTGGGCAGACGGGTCAAGGAAGGAGAGTCTTGGAGCCCTCGGTGGCTTTTCATACTTCATGCCCCCAGCGCATCTCACCCTCTCGGCTGCTTCTTCTCTCTCTGTTGGTGCTCGCAGTTCTGGCATCCTCATGACGCCGCCCATTTATGCCCGTGTCCACAGGTGCGCCCTCTTGCGCATGCCCACCCTGGAATGCTCGCAGCACCGCAGGTGTCCATCATCACACCAGTGGTGGGCGGGTGGAAAGACCAGATCAACCTTTACCCTACAAAGACTCAGCATATCTTTTCTGAGAGGAAAAAAAAAGCCTCTAAAAACTAGTAATTAAATATTCACACGAGAGACTCAGGAGGATATTACATCTACAGGACAACAGCAAATAGTTAAGGAGAAAGAAAAAACCACAGGAGCTACGTGAAGACAAGAGACGACAAACTCACAAGCACAATGTAGTCAAATAAAAAATACGTAGCAGTAGGGCTGCACTTCACATTGGACAGAACGACAATCAAATTAATGAGATAAAGGCAAACTCAAAGTAACCGTTTCAGGTAAATGAAGAAGTAAAAATCAAGCCATAAATACCAGGAGCTCCTCGCCAGGGGCCCAGCGTCAGGTGCCCGCCCGCAGGTGTGAGGACGCGCCGCGCTGCATGCCGGGCTCTGGGGCGGGGCTTGCGCTCCGTTCCGGCAGGGGCTTCAGTTCCTGGTTTCTAGGTCTGGACTGCCCTGCTTATCTGTGTGGCCCTGATCTAGTAGAACCAGTGGGCAAGTGTTGAAGACACCAACGTACACCGGAGGAGAACTATGTGATGACTCCGGGATGACGTTCACCTGCAAGGCAAGGAGGGAAGCCTTCAAAGAAACCCACTCTGCCGTGATTTTATCTCTCATTTCTAGCCTCCAGAATTGTGAGAAAAGAAATGTCTGTTGTTCAAGCTACCCACCGTGATACCATGTTATGACAGCCCTAGAAAACTAATCCGAAATAGAGTATGAAAGTGTACAATCTTGTACTCGTTCCGTTCCTAACTTCCCAAACCTTTTTTCTTTTTGTTTTTTACAATTAAGAAGTGATAGCCGGGCCTCTCTGGTGGTGCAAGGGGTTGAGCGCTGCACTGTGAGGCTTCCGCAGCCACTGCAGTGCCACTTCAATCCCATCCAGGGAGGGGACCCACATGGCGTAGCAGACCTCTCCTGCCTCGCCGGCTGTTCCCCTCAGGAGTGTGTTTCGGTTGATCTGCCTGTTCTGCTCCCCACGCTGTCTCTGGTGAATCCTCTCACCCCACGCCTCCGGTCTGTACCCCAGCTCTTGTATGCATAAATGAACAAAAGCTCTGAAAAAAAAAAAAAGTGATAGCTAAGCCCAAAGTCAGACCAGAGATCAGGAGATTCAGTCAGTATATCAGAGAGGTTGCCCTAAGAGTCGCGGAAAGAAAGAAGCTTAGAGTCACTCTCTTTAATAGAATAATTATCCCTGCTCTATTTTTCAGTCTTGATTGTGTTCAGATTATGTGCTATCCAGCACACCAGGAATGGAGTTTGTTATGCAGAGCTTTTAGCCCCAATAATGAAACACTAACAATTTTAAAATTCTGAGGTTGAAGAATAACCCGATTCTATTAAGAACCCATAAAAATAATAGATACCTCAAAAAAATTTAAATTCACACAGTGAAAACCTTCATTCCACTGTCACAGTTAAAGCAATTTTTTTAAAAGTGAAAATCCAAAAGCTATATCAATGTGTATTTGATCAGAAACATGTAAATCTGAAAGTATAAACTCCCCTTTTACAGTTTTTGAGATTCCCAATAGTATCAGATACATTTTTACAATAGCATTTGTAACTAAAATGAATGAAAATAGCCATTTTTTAATAAACTGTTATAGACTTTGGAATTAAATTTCCTGTGTTTGAATCATGAACAGGTAACTTACTAATGGTACAATATTTTGTTAAATACTTGAGTTTTCTGACTTTCGACTTTTTCAATATGAATAAAAGAACGATAATGTAAACTATCCATGATGCCATAAAGATCAAATAAAATATTTTGTGAGAAACCTTGTATTAACTGTAAGGCATGCTATTAGGAATAAAATTCCTATTATTGTTTTTTAAATTTGCCCTTCAGTAAGTTAAAAAAGTGGCCTTAAGTAAAAAAAAGACTCTCATTTTCAGATAGGATCTAGAATGTCATCTAGAATCATATGGGCTACTTACTGTTAATCTTTGTCACATTATATTTTGAACAGAGTTTGCTACAGAAATGCCGTGAAACCCAATTCTCAACATTTCCAACACCTCAGAAAGTCCACATTTTGCTTCTCACTATATATTTTTAAAATTGGTAGTAGGAAACAATGCCATTTTGGCTTCCTCTAGGCAGAATTGTACAGTAAAAGATAGATGCTTATCATACCAATCCATCACAGATCAACATAAGGAAACTTAAAGAATGGCCAACTTTCTCAAGGTGTATCAAATTGAACATGACAAAAAAGTCAGTGAATAAATAAACTTGTCTTCAAAAAAGAAAGTAGTCTTTTTTTAAAAGAAGGGGAAAGCTTATAGTATTTATCTGAGAAGAAGTGATGGTATATTAAAAATTGTGCTTAAAGTTTGGGGTTTCAAAGTTGAAGATCCAGATACCTACCCTTCAAAATTTGAACTTCTTATTCTTTTGAGTAGATATGGTATACTACTTTGCTGGAACTTAATGATCTAGGTTTTCTATTCTTTAATATTTATGATGCTATATAAAGGCTGTATGTACTTGACATTTCCAGGGCCATTTTTTTTGCAAATGGTCTTAACCCAGCCTCTAAATTTGCAAACACAAATTATTTGGGCAAACATTTCTGGTAGTTAGATAAAAATGCAGTGTTTGAGGATATTATTTGATGCACACAATTTTAGAAGCCATGCTGGAAGAAGTACCCCTCCCTTAAAAAAATCTTTTGACAACTTGGAAATTTAGTCATAAAAAGTTTTTATCTAAAATAAGGAAAAGCTGGATAGACTCTAGACATAGTTTGTATGACTTCAAATCTTCATTCAAGTTGCATTATTTGCAACTAACTTCATTTAAAAAAAAAGTGGGGGGCTCCCTTGTGGTGTAGGGGTTAAAATGTCAGCACTATCAAATTATCACCAGCCATATGGCATGGCAGATCTCTCCTGTCTTACCCATTGCTCCGCTCAGCAGTGTATTGCAGTAGGTCCTCCTGTTCTGCTCTGCACTCAGAGTCTCTGGTGAATCCTCTTACACCCAGCACCTCTGACCTACACCCCAGTTCTTGAATGCATAAATAAATAAAAATAAATCTTAAAAAAAATAAACACAACTAGATGACATAATTTTCTATTTCAATCCTCAGGACTTGGCTCCTTTGTCTGATCTTCACCATGATACATTGTAGAGTAAAATACCAAGGCTAACCAAAATATTTACAAGGATGAAATAAGTAAAAGGGGATATTCTCCTCCCCCTAGGTGCTTCAATTCAGGATCCAAGCTCAGGGAAACACTTTTTCCTTGATCACCTGGCCAACATTCTATTCATCTCTCTCAATGCACTTATTTCAGCATCGGCTTAATATAGTCACCAGGCTTCTTTCCAAATTCTAGTAATGAAATCAATATAAAATGGAATTTTCCAGTCTGCATTTAGTTTAGTTCTGATTTTCCTTTATTTGTGTTTTTAAAATATCTTTTCTAAAGCTCTATGAGTGGTCTTCCCAAACTGTAAGTGCTTGATTGATTGACAGATTATTTTACAACTGGTGCTTATTATTCCTTTTTTTTAAAAGCTGAGTGGCTTTTAGGGTAAAAACAATAGGGTGAACAAAAGGTCTTTGATTCACTTATTTCAAATAGAAAATTGGAGAGAAAAAAGTTATAAAGTCAGTGGTTTTGACAGTATATGCATTTCTCACATCATATATTAATTGGCAGTCAGACTATAACTAGTGGACATACAATGCAAAAGGAAAAAGGTAAAGATGTATTGAGTCATTTGAAAGGTATTATGCACTGGGAAAATTGATCTTTTTTAGTTCTTACATAAATGAGTTTTTAAATATAAAACTAAAATAAATAGTATGTAGGAATTGTGACTCCGATATAGATTTTCTGATTTTGTGGGAATTAATTCATATGAGAAAGGTAGGTGCTGCTCTCTCCTTTATAGTTTTTATAATTTTTAAAATTTGTTTCCTTTAAGAATAAATGAATATTTTTTAAACTTGTAACAGGTAGGTTATCACCCCAAAATTTTGTTGACATATAACTTTCATAGGTTAATTCCTGTTTTATTAACACTTGATGGACATTTTGGGGAAAGTTGGCAGTTTCTTATTGTTTACCGCCAGGAAACTAGTTAAACCTATCAACTGTATTCTGTTCTTAATGGGTTAGCATTAAAAAATGTTATGGTATTTAAAAAGATACTCTATAACTTTTAATAAAAATAAACAAGATAATAATTTAAAAACTAAGAGACATATCTGAGTTAAACATATTTCTCCATCATTAATCCTTTGAAAAAAATTTTGATTACCTGATATGAAAGCAACCTAGAACTAAAGAATGAAATATAATCTGGACCATTAAGTTTATGATGCTTCATTTCCATTTGAAGTTTGCTAATCAGCAATGAATGAAACATAAGCAAGCTGGACAAATTAAACAAATTATGCTGCTATTTGCAGATCCTTTGTATTTCATAGTTATGCATAACCAAAGGGCAACTGTTCCAAGACGGCAAAGCCTATTTTCTTCCTATGTATCTTTACATAAATGATCATGTCAAAGTAGTAATGGCTAGGGAAAAGTTTAGTCCAGTTCCTGCTCATTATGTTTAGTCTTATAAGTGGGTTCAGGAAATTACTTGGTTAAGTGGGCTGTTTATAATGGCGCGTCTAAATTCTATATTACCACACACAGCAAACTTTCCATAAACATTAAATAGCATTCATGACTAAATGGAGTCAGTGGGCAAGAATAGGGAATTCATAAGTAATACTGAATATCATTTATCTTTCTGGAGTCTTTCAAGAAGCTACTTTTAAGCTCATACTGCCGGTTTATTTTAAAATGCTTGGTATGGGGAAGGAGAATTTGTGATAAATTTTAGCTTTGAAGAAGACTTATTTAGAATTCCAAATTTAGGTGATACTGCTGAGTGCTTGAAATTGAGGGAAATTGTTGAATGTTTGGCCTAGAAATAGAAGCATATTACATAAAGAGAGGTCACAGCACTGAGGTAGCATTGCAGGAGGCAAAAACAAATGAGTACATCATTCTAAGTTAGTCTTTTAGAGGTTTACACTTTCCCTCTTTCCTTAATTAAACAAACGTCCTTAATTAAACAAACATTACGTCCTTTGGTAGAGGAGCTGTCATTCATTATTGGTGATATCGACATTGTAAAATGGCACCACTACTTTAGAAACTATTCAACAGGTTTTAATAAAGTTAAATATTGATATGCCTATTCTGTGTTACAGCAACTCTAATGTTAGGTGTTACATCCCAATGGAATGCGAACTGTGTTAACACCAACACAAAATACCTGGAAAAAAGTGTTCATAGAAGCTCTAGTGATTACAGGAAAAACACTGGCAACAATCCAATTGTCCACCAACAGGAGCATGAATAACAATATCACAAATACAATTTAATTTTTGCACTTCAAATTAATAATATTAAATCTGCTTAAGTATATGTAAAAAAAAACACACAATGCAGATGAATCTTAAAACTGTACTGGTGAGAGAAGACAGACATAAGTGAGTACATAATATATATTTTTACTTGTATGAAATTTAGTAAGAGGCAAAAACAATTCAATGGTGATAGAAATTAGAATAGAGCTTATTCTGGAGGGAGATTTTTGTCTGAGAGGGACTTTTCTAGTGAATGGAAATATACTAGTCTGCTAGAGTGGTGGTTACTTAAATAGAAGCACACATAAAAAATTTCCCAAACTATATACTGAAGATTCATGAATTTCATCATATAAAAGTATAACTTATTTTTAAAAAATAAATAAATGAAGATATGGAGAAAAGAACACAGTTTGCAAATTGACCTGGATTCAGAGTCATTGCTCTCATTGAATATTTCTATGACTGAGCAATCTATTTAATCTCTTCCAGTCTCAGCTTCTGCATCTGTGGAATAGGGAGCTATCTTCTCAAAGGTATATAAACCAGAGCAAATTATTTAATCGTAGTTTACCATCAATTATTAGTTCCTGTCATGTCCCCTTCTCCCCTGTATTGACTAATTACAAGTGGTGGCATTGTTCCTAGCTACTCTTCTTTCTACCGAGCCACAAAATAGACTGGTAGACACATTAACATTTGAAGAGCATTGCTATAGGTAGTTTTAATGTGGAGCATAAACTGAGAACCACCGATCTAAGCAAAAGAACACTGGGTCAGTGTTCCTCTGGCTCAGTTGCCAAAACTACATGTCATTGTGTTCTGAAGTAAAAACTGAAGTCATTTCGATGGTGGGTATTAGTCCAAAGAATGCCTGTACTAAAATTCATTATTTAGTAGCCCTGTCTTTATATGGAGTACCAGTGAAACTTACAGTGGTATTTCAAAAATTAGAGGACTGACAAGTTGGTTGAGAATTGCTGCTCTGAGTCATTAAGATAATACGGGGATCTGGGCAGTTTGCACACTGCCTTCCTCCACCCATATTCATTCAGAGCTCTAAAATGGAATATTACATATGAGCAATTTGTAGACATTTGGGTGTAAGGAAACCTCTAAAAGGATTTTTTCATTGTCTTTAAAAATAATCATTTTATAATTTAACTTCATTTGAACAATTTTTAAGTAAGTGCCGTTATCAGAGCACTAGTTTTTCCCAAGTCACCTAATTCATACTAAGTAAAGGTCATAGGAAGGCTTTTAAAAATAAGCATTATTCTTCCTTTTAAGAAAGAATCCACCATTAACAAAGATGTTTTTAAAGTTTCCATCATCTAATACCTTTAAGACTTCATTTCAGTATTTATTATAAGCCAAAACTGGTATTCAATTAAATGTCTAAGTGGTAGATGATTTAGAAGAAAAAGGAATGCCTTATCAACATTATAACTTTTGGGGGTGGGAGATGGGTACTTCTTGCTTACCTGGCTGTCTTATGCATAAATATCCCATATTTTTACCATTTGGAAATAAAGAGGTTCATAACTGTAAGTGGGAGGATTTGTGGAAAAAGAAATCTTTCTTTACTTAAAATGTACCAATACTATCTAATGGGGAGGGAGAAATTTGAATAAGTCTCCGCAGAGATGATTAAATGTGATTTTACTTCAGCAGTTCTCTAAACTGTGTGGCTTGAGCCTACTAGAAGTCTGGGCATTAGCATATTTTACAACGAAATATGTTTTTACCTGGTTGAGATTATTAAAATACACAAACACACACGTGCGCGCATGCACACACATACTTCTAATTGTCAAATGGTGGATTATAAAGGTGTATGGGAGTATGCAATACATTTTTTAGTAACAATAAATATAAACTGAAGCAGTCAGTTCTTTATCAACAGAAGGCATTACAGCATCTCTATTGACAGAACTTTTTAGACTTTGCCTTCTGTTATTCAAACAGTGGTGGTCACCAGACCTTTGCTAGGTTTAATTGCTCTTTGGGGGAACAGTGTGGAGCAATTATATGAATGATACCAGATCTCAACGATTAAGTTATTTGAAAAGATGGGGAAAGTTGAGCAAATTCTCAGTGGAAAAGAGAGACTTCATGTAACCCAATTGAAGTTTTAAAAATTATAAGGTGGGTTGATAAAATTGATCCAAGCGAACACTTTATGCTTCAAGACCAGAGAAGTGAGTAGATATGATCTGAAAATTAGAAAGTTGGGAACAAGGAAAAAAAGAGGAAGGCAAAACTCTTTTACACAAAAGATAATAAGCATATGGAATAAATTACTACAAAGGGCCCCTGAAGCAAGGAGCATCATTGAATACAGGAGGGAATGAAATGAATTTCTAAATGAAAAGGGAAGATAGAGAAGAACAGGAAGAAAATAGGCTAATGGAAATAAGGGAAACTTTAAAAAGCAGGTATGATGAGCAGAGAATCCTTTCATTGGTGTTCCTTCACTTTCTGATAGTGCTGTTAAATGGCTTTTGGCATAGCCTGTAATCTAAAATAATGTCATAGCGTGGTGCTCTATGCTGTCACATTTAACCAAATGCTACATGTCATTTAACATTCATCTATCTTCAGGGATGTCTAAATACAAACCTATGTAATGTAATTCTTCTCTGCAAATAGGTGATTTGGGAACACTACACACCTTCTTGACCAGTGAAGTTCAACTTTTCTGGATGTTGAATATTCAAGGAATTTTCCTTAGTCTGTTTCTTTAAAAAATAAATTAAGTATTGCCCAAAAGCACCTATAATCCAGTGCATGCCTTAATAATAGATGAGATGATTTTCAGCAGGATATGCAAAAAATATGAAGACTTATTAACCATTTGTAAACTATTCATAATGGGACTGATTGTCTCTTCTTGAGCACACTGTCTCCTGATACATATGAAAAGTGCCTTTTTTTTCTTAACTCGAAGCATGATTCTTTATCTAGGAAAGGGCAATGGGGTTGAAACCAGGATTTCAAATGATTTGGAACATTAATATATAAAATATTGCTAACTAACTACTTTGCAGTTACTTCAGTGACTTAGATGGGGAATAGGTTACATTTGGGAAACAGGATTCTGCTTGCAAGTGGCACTAACTAAAATAATACTCCCAGAAGTTATATAGTACACGTTACTGTTAACTCTCTCCCAAAAGATATAGACACATAGTTGCCTGATCTAAAATGTAAAGTGCTTAATATAGGCATACTCATCGAGAGCTTAGAAAATACCTACTTGGTTCAAGCAGAAGAGAAGACAGAGTTTAATTTAGACTGAATTACAAATTTTAAACCTTCCTTTCATAAATGAAATCTTTCAAAGATGCTTGGACAGGACACTTAATTTTCTGAATAACACCAACAACAACAACAAAAAAAGCAGAGCAGGACAAAAGTTTACTAATCCCTAATTCTGAACTTTTTCAACTGCTCAAACATTTCCTTAAGGAACATCAATGCCAAGTTTGTCAGATTCGATCTCTGATTTTGAGATTCAAGTCAGACGTGGGACATGGTTGCTGCTCACAGGTAGCTTTAGAGTCTAAACTGATCACAAACCATAATCCCCAAAAATGTACAACAAAGATTATAGTTTTTTTTTTAATAAATCTTTTATTTTTTTTTAAATTTATTTATTTATACATACAAGCACTGGGGTACAGGTCAGAGGCGTGGGGGGGTGAGGATTCACCACAGAGAGCGGGGAGCAGAACAGGCAGATAACAGAAGTACACTGCTGAGGGGAGCAGCGGGCACAGCAGGAGAGGTCTGCTGCACCATGTGGGTCCCCTCTCTGGCCGGCGGCAGGGATAGAATTTGTGCTGCAGTGGCTGCGGTCTGCTTCATAGTGCGTTGCTTAACCCACTGCGCCACCAGGGAGGCCCATCAAAGATTATAGTTTTAAGAGCTAGGCTTGAAAGAGCTACAATGAATTTTTTCAGAGTGGTTGATGGATAAATAAGTCAGCCAGGTAGCCCAAGTACCTAGAATTGGACACAAGTTCTCTAACATTAAAAACATGACCAGTAACTGTGGTAGAGGGTTAATTAGGTCTAGACAAAGAAGCACTTCAGTCCAGGGCACTTGGCAAAACAAGAGACTATCAGCTCTCCCATTGTTTTTTCTCACCTCACCTTGTCAAGCCAAAAAATGCTGTTTCTAAATAACCATCAAGTCCTTTCTCACTAAATTAATAATTTTCTTAAAACTTTCCTCCCAGTAGATCCTCACAATCTATTGGTTTGGCAACAGAGATGAAACTTATTTATCATTCCTTCTATATAGCATTATAGAAATTCAGAATGGGACTGGAGAAAAGTATCTATGGAATGTATTAGGGCAACTTTGCTTAACAGAACAAGCCACTTTCCTATGAAAACATTTTTCCTTTCAGATCTATTTCATAATGAATAATAAAGGATGTGGGAGAAAAAAAGATTTCTGGAGTGAAAGGGCACTGAGAGTTAGTTAGCACAGATTCATTTGGTGGAGACATAATCTCAGTAGGGTTTTTGTATTTTGTTTTTGGTCTTCAAAAAACTTGGAACTTTTTGCTTTCCTTTTTTCAATTGCTTGGTATCAGGAAGTACCAGCATGGACATAGAGGTACAAAAGGTGATAAAAGCATTCATTCATTTGGGTTGACAATTTTGGGACAATTTATTTTGCAAACTGACAACAATGCCATAGAGAAACGTTTGTCTGTGTTTAAATTTTAGGGGCACAGGATTTACAGTGTATAGTTAAAACAACACATACTGCTATTTTGTGGATGCTGAGATTAATTTTCAATATGCAGTCTCCCTTGGGATATTTATATTCTTCCAATCAGCATGGAACTGTCCATCAAAACTAACATTATAAAAAAATTTTTTTTAACTTGGCACTGCAAATGTTTCAGGCTTTCTTTAAAGAGCTCTAGACAGATTAGCAATCTTCCTGTAAAAATGACCTCTGTCATTTTTCCCAGTGCAGGCTGGTTATTTCAATGCAGTTGAATTCAGAGGAGGAGAGGGGTGTCCCCTCTTATACTTCCCTCAACCTTTCAGATAATTTTAGAAATATTTGTTTAAAGCATAGAATTTATGCTTACTTCAAGAAAGTACTGATATCTACTTTAGAATACTATGAGTTTTGTCATTTAAAGTTTATTTCTAATTAGATGAGAGCAAAATAAATACTTTCCAAAAGGGAAAATACATTTTTTCCTCACAAATTGCTTCCATCAATTTTGAACCCTGCTAAGCATTTTTAATAGATATGTGCCCTTAGCTCATCTTTTGCATGCTAACAATTTAATCTGAATACCAATATAGACACAAAATAAACGATTGTTTCCTGCCAGAGGTATCTGCTGAAGAAATCTTGGAGTAAAACAGTGTCTTAGCAGCTCATTGTGTCTCTAATTAGAGTGGAAGGAGGCAGAAGCTTGCTAGTGTCAGTCTGTGTTTAGCATGCCCTGGAGCCTCAAACTCCTGTGGGTATCAAAGTGCACTAATTAAATGAGAGGTCCACAATACGGCACTAAACATCAGAGTGCGAGAAAGAGTCCAGTGTCCTCAGTGCCTTTGAGAATCCGTGGCCCACGCTAATTACCCATTGTTGAATTGACTTTCCATTCTGTGAGGAATGAATGGTTCTACTCTCCCGCCTCCCTCCACCCCCTCCCCCTTTCTATTTTACCATCTTTGCTTTGGCCGCCTAATTAATCTTATGGAAATCTCTCGAAGCCAGATTCCAGCAAGGTTGCCCCGATGTTTATAATTTGATTTGTGATGATAAAAGTGAAGGCACCCGGTGATGGAACAGTGTCATTTTCAACACTCTTGAGAATCGAAGAGGCTATCAATCTTTCCCACGTGCACGGCAAACTGATATCCTAGAAAATTAACTTCAATTAATAACAGAAATCCCCAGACACACGGGAAAGTGAAGCTGCTTTGAAAAAGAACCTTCAAAGATGTCTCTGGATTGTCTTTTATATGGAGACTTTTTATGTGTGTGTGTGCGCGCGCGTGTGGGTATGAGAGATCCTCAGTGAGGAAGTGTGTTTGTCCTTTTTTTTTAAATACTAATTTCAGGGAAGCCTGATATCATTCATACCTAGTCTAGAAAGAATTTAACGGAAGTTCTCTAGTTTGATAGCAAAGTATTCTTGTCTTTAAGTTCCCCAAACTGGGTGTCTTTCTTCTTTTGACTTGAGGAGCAATTTTAAACATCATTTGAAAACTTTACTCTTCATTCTAAAGCTTTTATGTGAACAATCAAATTTTAAATAACAAATTAAACATATGTACAAACACACTTAAATAGATAAAATTCACTGAATGTCTGACAGAAAAATATTCAACATAAGTTTTCCTATATGTTAATAACTTAATTTGAATAAGAAATGAAAAAACTTATTTTCCACAAATTTTTGTGTCAAATAAGACTTGATTCAACACATCTATCTTCTGTATATCTAATAATATTTTTCAATTGTGGATTATACATTTAAAAACAAGAAAACAATTATTCATGGACGGCACTATTTTGTTGATTAAAAATTTAAGACATTGCTATTTTATGACAATATCTAGAAAAAATGCACCACCCACGATAACTGCAGAAATAAATGCCTAATTCTTTCTCCTCATCATCCTTTTCTACTTCATTGTCTGCTTAGAATTTTATATCTTATTTTTTTTTCTTTTTAAAAACCTGAAGGTTATTAAAGCATAATTCTCAAAATATGAAAAAATACATAATTATTACCAAAAATTAGTGCGCACTTGCCAACTTTGTTTAACTTATTGAAGAAGGAACAAGCAAGATAGCAAAGGTAGTTCTAAAAGGATGACAGGAATTGGGCTTGTCTGTAGCCATTAAAACAAGAATGATGAAATAAGTTAAGGAAACTACATAGTTGATTAACCTCATAGGTCAATGACTATGAAATTTTTAGAGTTAAATTTTCTAGGCAAAAAAGAAAACTACCACACTTTGTTTCCTAAAACTCAACTTCTAACATTTTAGGTTTGTAAAATGCCTGGATTCTAGTCACTTGAATTCTAGTGAGTTCTAAATAAAAGTTACATTTCCAGAGAAAATCAGGTATCATCAGCCTCAGGCAACTCTGCTAGAAAATTTTCTAGTATGATATTAAGGAAACAGTTCTTTTTCTGTTTTATTTCTAAAAGGTTTGGATAATTCTATTTGGAAAGGTGAAAATACTCACAATTTTTGCAGTTAAATTGGATGACTATTTTTAACACTATTTTTACAAGTCAAAAGCAGGAAGACCTGTAAATATTCTAAATAAACACCCTCCCCCTTGGCCAAAAAATTTTAAAAAATAAAAACCAACCTAATACTTTGGGTCTTAGTCTAGTGACTAGAGTGAGAAATTTTGTAGAATTTCAAAGTCTTACTGGAATTATTTCCACAGGCTTGAATTCAGCTTATATCATTTTTGTTTGTTTGTTTATTCTTAAACTCTTCTTAATAGACTTGGGAATCTATGGAATTAACAGATATGAAAATCTTATGGAATTCTTAAATTGTATTATTTTACATTATAACCTTGATCATTTGTGCTATCTATATATGATTGACTAAAATTTTATTTCTACCCTGATAGAAACACTTGTAAATAAGGTGGAATTGCAGTTCAATTAAAATCTCACATATTAAAGTAGGCAATGATATGATCACATAAGTTTTCATTGACAAGCTAATGTTAAAATTCTGAGATTTCTTAAAGAAATCACTGAAAGATTTCTAAAAGTAATTAAAATTACTTTTGCAAAAGCAAAGGAGTAATGCCAACCTTAATATTTTAAACTCCGTATCTTTTTTAAGTCACACTGGAATGCTGAATTAGGTATCAGAATTTTCCTTTCTTATGCCTTTTCATAAAAGAGTCATATCTGCCAGAAGTCTAGAAATTCATTGAAAGGGAAACTTTCTTTACCATAATTTACTTCAACATATACTATCTTCAATGTGTATAACTACAGCAACAATGGTTTTTAGAAATGACTTAAATTACTTCTTAAAATATGTAAGCTATTCTTTGGAGATATAATCTCATTTTAAACAAACAAACATTATTTCTAGTGCATTTTTATTGCACATAATTGAATTATAAAACACTGCTTAATATCATGTAATATTGTATGCTCATAATGAAAAATAGGATTTTTCTCTATGAAATAAACATTCTCATTTTCTAATTGGCTTTAATAAAGTGGAAAGAACAAGACTGAGAATAAACCAGAACTAGCATGCAGATTCATGGATACTATTAATGTGATTATACAAAATCGTTCCATGAACACCCTTACATAAAAAGACAATAAGTATTTGTATATGTGTTGTTATGATTATCACAAGCTGTATCTGAGACTTGTATTATGAAGATCCAATCAAAGCATTATACAAAATATCAAGAATTTGTGAACAGAATTCATGATGAATGTCAAAAGGATGTTTACCTTGGGTCCTATAAGGTCATGCAACTTCACAGTCACATGCTAAAAAAAAACTTCCCTATGTATAGGATCATGTTAAAAACATATCTTCACAAAGCTACTTCTTAAGTCCTCTAGGGTTCACTTTTTGTTTAAGAAAGATGTGCAGCTTCCACTAATCCCCCCCAAAAGCCAATTAAAGATAGGATACATATTTTTTACCAAATATTATTTTAAAAGAAAACATTAATTCAGTTTTTGCAGAACTATGTAAAAATCCTAGCATCCCCAATGGGGTTGTATTATTTTACCTTATCTTCCAGTTAGAACTAAAAGGATCATTTCCAGATCCAGTGGGTTTCCCATTTTGCTTGCACTGGACTGCTTCCACATAGCATGATTAGTGCTCATCTTAGAAATTGTTTAACACATTTCATGTTAAATAAAAAGGAACTGGATGATGTAATAAATGTTTTATATTCAATAAGATAATCATCATATTTCATACATTCATTCTTAGAGAGTGCCTGTTTCCATCCTTCAGAAATGACCTGCAAGTAGCCTAGCAATAATGTTAACTCTATATGGGCTTTATTCTTTGCTCAGTTAATCACACATTCAATTTACCTATCTTCCTGCCCATGTGCATTATAATGCAAATCAATTCAAGTAGAGATGTGAGAGCTTAGGAAGCCTGGCCTGGCGAGCAAGCTTCCTTTATTTCTTGCCTCAGAGCTAGCCAAGCTCCAGAGATGAAGATGAGCTTAATTAGAATTATAGAAGGATTTAAAAGTCAGTTAAAAAAATAGAAAACTATTCAAACTGAATATTCAATTCGCAACAAAGTGAAAAAAAAGATTCAGCTCCCTAAGTCCAAACATCTCAAACCTCTAAAGGTCAGAGGGCAGTTCTGAAGAGAAAGCAGTTCTTTGCATTAACTGTCGTATTTTCCAGGAAGAAAAGTACTAAACAAGTTCCATGCTATTTGCCACACAGCAGTCAAGCCAGTAAGCAAGGGGCACATTTTGCCAATCATGCAGTTCTTGTTCTAGTTGCTCCAGTCCCTGCGTAACCCATTACTATGATAAACAACATTAGATGTTCTAAAGATGAGACACAGCTCAAATGCTGTAGAGTCAGAAAGTCCTAGAGCTAGCTAAAGAAAACAATTTCTAATTTGACACTGTAAAATTTACTCATGTCCTGTATGCCTGGATAGTGAAGGTTTAGAAATCTCCTCACTCCTGTGTTCTGGAGACAGAAAAGTCTGCTTGGTTCCCAAGCCCCTTGATTACTTACAGCAAGGGCAGACACAATACTTCAAATTCCTTTTTTTTTTTTTTTTGTCTCTTAAGTGATTAGCTAAACTGTAGACATCAATCAGATAAAATGTTGGTTAAGCTACTCATACCTGAGTGGTGAGAATTTTGAGCAACTTTCATCCCAAGCCAGCATACAACTCATGAGAATAGACTGATCTCAAGGAAAAATGTTTTCTGATCTAGTCTCAGAATATGCCACTCTTTCATGCCATTGCAGAGATAGTTTTGAATATAGTCCTCCCTTACTATGTCTGGATTTGCTTTTTATTTGACAAATCTTATCTTCTTTGGGGATTTTGAAAACTTTAGGACTTCTTCTTACCCAGCAATTGTTTTTTTCCTAGATTCCTAGCAGTAAGTCCCCAAAGATTTCTTTAGACCTGTGTTTCAAAAATTACAGTCTCAGGCAAGATGGTTGCAGAGTGAAGACAAAGATTCATCTCCTTCTTGTATTCTTAGAAGTACAAAGTCCATAACTACTGAAAATAAGACAGAGTGCCTCAAGGTACACTGAAGGCAACACTCATAGGAGGGGAGCCCAAGCCCAGCTGTCAACCACACTGGATCCTGACAGTCTGCTGGCCATTGCAACTTCCAACTGCCAACTGCCAGCCTCAAGAGACTTTCCACTAGGGGTCTCCCTTATGGTGCATGGGGTTGAGTGCTGCACTGTGGGGTTTCCGCAGCCTCTGCAGTGCCAGTTCAATCCCCAGCCAAGGAGGGAACCCACATGGCGAGGCAGACCTCTCCTGCCTCACCCACTGCTCCCCTCAGCAGTGTGCTTCAGTCTATCTGTCTGTTCTGCTCTCCCATCTGTCTCTGGTGAATTCTCTCACCCCACCCGACCCATGCACCTCTGGCCTGTACCCCAGCTCTTGTGTGCATAAATAAATTTAAAAAAAAGAGAGAGAGAGACTGGCCGCTAGCTGACAACTTCGACAGCAAGACTGCTTTTAATCCCCTGTCATCAATTGCAGAAATCCAGCCTCCAGTTACCAACAGAAGGACTCTATTCCCCAGCCTCTGGCAGTGAGAACCATACCAACCCCCTCATCCACTAGTAGACCTACTAATCCAAAGTAGCTCAGCCTTCTGCCACCAGCGAGGAGAACCCAGCCTTCACTCTCAAGCTGCATGAGCAAGAGTTAGACAGCGCCTGGCATCCAGGTACCGTCCACAGCTGCCAACTTCGTGAGTGATAACCAGGTTGTTTCCAGACCCTAGTTGCCGTTGGTAAGAGCCCAGTCACCAGCTACCAGGTGCTTGAAATAGAGCTGACTCCTTCTAACCTTCAGCTATTGGCTGCAGGAGCCTGGTCTCTAGCTGGAAGAATGCTGCCACATCTGGCTTCCAGTTAACATTTGTAGGAACTCAGTTTTGCCAGTTAGAGATCAACAACATGGCCTTGGTCCCACTGATTGTGGCTCTTGGAACAGTTAATCAGGGAGACACAGATCTGAAAGACAGTCCTGTGGATTTCAATGGATTTGATTATCCTTTGGACAGCAGACCAAAACAGAAGTCAACAGATTGGACAATGAAGAGGTTTACACTGCAAAGAATAGAGGTGGGTAAAGAAAGGTGCCTGGGGCCTGTAGTCTGGAGTAGAGGGCAATAGTTGAAGGGTTGTTTGCCAACCCAGGGAACTTGGGGAGGAGGGAGCAGAGGTTGTGTAGAGATACACATCTGTGGAAGAACTTGTAGCTCCATAAAGGCTAGGTCATCAGTAGAGATAATGTCAGATCTGTATTCTTCCTTCCTACCTTCTAGGAAGGTACTTACCTTGCCACTCATACTGAAAGCAGAAGGATTGCTAAGTATCTCATCCTAACTCCAGAGAGGAGGGATATAGGAGGTACACAACCAGGAGCCAGCCTCACCTAACTCATCTTTATTAATGTCTGGACCATTCCATTCCAAGTCCCTCCTCCATCCTACTGTCTTAGTAACTATGAAATAAATCTTAGCACATACGAATTCCAGCAAAAGCCAAAATAAAATAAAATATAATCAGAGCATCACCTATGGAACAAGTATAATAGTTTAACCTCTTAAGGTACTGGTGAAGATACTAAAAGAGTAACATAAAGAACTCAAATAGCAAAATGGGCAGACATGAAATGTAATACATGGAAACCAAGATCTTAAGAGACTAAAACATTACAACAAGTAAGAACAATTTTTAGAATCCAAACACAAAAAGACAGATTGTATCTCTCTGTCAGATAGATATTCATAACTGCTATAATAAACTTAAGGCTATAGAAGAAAACTCAGAAAGGCAAAGTACTCCTAGTAGCCAAGCAATCCTTTCCAAAAAAAAAAAAAAAAAGTGGGGGGAGAGGGGAAAAATGGGGGTATTAGACTTCCAGAATTCAAATTATACTGCGATGCTCTAATAATTAGGACAGTATGATACTGAAACAAAAACAGACACACTAACCAATTGGATAGTATTGAATCCAGAAGTAAATAATACTTGTTCTCAAAGGTGCCATGAATATACATTGGAGAAAGGAAACCATCTTCAATAAATGATGTTGAGAAAATTTGGCAGCCACATGTAAAAGAATGAAACTGGACTACTATTTCATACCATATGCAAAAATTAACTCAAAGTAGATGAAGGACTTGAATGTAAAATCTGAAACCATAAAATATACAGAAGAAACAAGAGATAAACTATTCCATGACATAGGTTTCAGTGATGTTTTGTTTATTCATCTTTACTTATTTTTGTTTATTCATCTTTAACAGCAAGTGAAACAAAAATAATATAAATAAGTGGAACTATAAGAAACTAAAGAGATTCTGCACAGTGAAAGAAACAAGATACCTTTGCTTTATTTTACATCATTGAGCTTCATTTTCAATATTGGAGAGTTTAAAATTAGAATTTCTTTCAGGTCTAAGGTTCTTTCTATCAGGTACCTATTTGGTCTGAGTTTATGCACTAATAATTAGTTAATCCAAAACATACAAAGTCCTCAATGTTTGTAGTTAGTACCCTTTCACTACTTTTCTCCCTATTCCATTCTTCTCCCTTCCAATTTTTATACCCATAGCTTCTCTCAAATTCCAAATATCAAAATGATGTCTAGGGTTCTCTGTATTACCTAAACCCTGTAAAAATCGTGGAACCATTCTAATTTCTGGATGTTTCTCTGCATATAAGAATCTGGCTACAGGCCAGAGGTGTGGGGGTGGGGTGAGAGAATTCACCAAAGACAGAGCATGGAACAGAACAGACAGATCTACTGAAATACTCTGCTGAGGAGAGAAGCAGGTGAGGCAGAAGTCAGCTGTGCTCTGTGGGTCACCTTTGAACTCATGCTGTAGTGGCTATGGATGCTTCATAGTGAGTGCTTAAACCTTTGTGCCAGGGAGGCCCTATTAGAAATCTAAAGTTGAAATTTCCCCATGTGTTGAATACTTTTTCATCTATTTTCCAAGTGATGAAAATTATAAGAAAAATTAGTACAGCTATAAATTTTAATACATAATATGAAGTTTGCATAGTCTATTCCCCAGTGGAATTTTTATTTTAGTAGTGGATACTTAGATAATTATATTTTCTAAATGTAAGGAATATAAGTCATCTACTTCATTATTATCATCTATCAGAGTACAGGAGAAATTTTGTAAAATTCTCAATGTAACAAAAATAAATTTGAGCTCTATAATGTACAGAAACTATGTTTAGAAATGTACAGCAACTACGTTTAGAATTTCTACATCTTAGAAATGAGTCATCCTTAGATTATGATTCCCCTAAAAGGAAGGTTTCTGGAGGAGTTAGCATTCCTTTTAAAAGATGGAATGAATCCTATTTAATAAGAAGAAAATAAATTTAGGTATCTTACTATCCTAAAAAGAGCAAAGAATTTGAAAAAAAAAAAAAAAAAAAAGTGCCATTCACTATCAGTAACCCTTAAATGTTTTTTTTTTTAACTGTTCTCTCGCCAGTTTCTCCTACAGTAAAATTTAGAAGGGAATAATATTTACTTATTATGTGAATAAAATAAAATAAAAATCTGGAACAACATACAAAAGTTGATGGGCGTGAACAAGTGGTTATTATTAAGGGGAAGAAATTTGTAGGATGAAAATACAGACTGTAGTGAAAAAAAAATGACAACAAAATGCTACACAGGAAAATAATAGAAAATTATCCATCCCCCCCAAAAAAAACAAGAGTTATTAAGCATCTACATTCTCATTCTCACTTCTAATTGTAATGGTTCTTACCCAGCACAACTTGGGAGTTTTTCTACTATGATCACCTTAGTGAAGCACAATGATGGGGCACATTATGAACTCAACAGTTAGTGAAGAATATTTGTCACCTTTCACATTTCATGCTGTATACATATGCCAAGAGATAGGAATTATTGAAAGGAATGTGTAATTTTAGTGAGGAGGATGCCTAGTAAATTTTGAATATGCTTTCTATTGTTTAAATATGGCTCAAGTCAATTATATGTCAAAGGGCTGAATGACTAAAAGGCAATGAGTTATACACAGAATTTCTTACTTCAGTAAGTATAGCACTATAAATTTAAATATATATATATTTAAAATATGATTCTGTTCTCTCCAACCAAAGTATATTTCTCATTGAAATATTGTTATTGCTGCAAAGAACTTTGCTCTCAGGAATCATATCATGTGGGAACTAACTTTTCATGGGTACCATTTACTAAAACAGCATACAATTGCAAAACTGTCACTTCATTGTCCAATAATTATGGGTTTTCCTATTCAGCATATAGTTGACAGTTTACTTCCAGAATGTGAATTGTTCACCTTTTGTCTCTAGCAGCTATAGCCGTTGAATTTTCCATTATAATATAAACCTAAAGGACCGATTTTTAAAAAATTCTTAATATCCCAAGGTACCTTGCTTCTTTAGACATGAATATTAAATAGGGTGAAAGCTTAAAACCCTTCGTGGCAAGTCCCGTCAAGAAAGGCCACGTGAGGACATTCAAAATACAACTAGCCAACTCATATTCTATTGTGGGATTAATTAGCTGTGAGCTACAGAGTCGATGTTGTAGTAAAGGCACTTTTCCATAGAGCTTTTGTCACATTCTGCCAGGTCCATTTATTTTTTCCTTAGTCTCAAGCCACAGTTTGAGAAAAAAGCATCTGGACGTGGTGGAAGGAATAGGAGACAGAGGAGGAGGGTTCTGGATGAACCCACTCTCTTTATGTTATACTTTGCCCAGGCAGCAGCTGACTAGCTACTTCCTCTGAGAAAATCTTTTTCTTTTTCCAGATTGACACCATTAGACGACGCTATTCTTAACCCCTGGATCAAGTAAGCTAACTAAAAATGAAAGAGAAATCTTTTACATTAGAAAATTTTATATCATTGTCAGTTTGGTTAGAAGAAAGAAACCATCCTACTCTCCATCTAGCAGAAAGAAAAAAACTCTCCTTTTCAAACTCTTATGATTTTTTTTTTGTATGTTGCTCAGAATTGTAGAAAGGGTTCATTTCTTCACTATCACTATGATTTTCACTAAGATTTATACTCAATGACACCTAAAAATTACACAGAGACCCTGACACTAGCATAGAATAGATCCTGCCACCTGAAGTCAAGAGAAGGATGATCGTAGACACATCATAGAGCTAATTAGATATTTTTACTCCTCTGTCTAGTCAGCTACTCTTGGTTTCAACTACTTTTGGGGGGGTTTATCTTCCTTTTGCTTCTACACATTGCTATGTACTATTAAAAGTTGGAAATTTTTAAATGCACTTTCTCCCAAATAAAATATTTAATTATATAATGATGAAATTATTGAAGAACTATGAGTTTTTCTGAGCCTTCAATTAGCATTAATATTTTTAATTGACACATTTTTAGTTCTTATAAGTCATATCAATTAGGAGGATTGTGTGTTTCAAAAACTTTCAGTGATACTATTTAATAAGGTAAAACATGATTTGCTTAAATGATTTGAATTTATGGTTTCTTGTTTTCATAATGCTCCATATGTCCAGGTTTTATTTGGTATAGAGTAGATTACTTCAGGAGCCTTTCAATATTGTCTGACTTCTAATGACTGAATTCATTGCAGATTTTGAGGTGTTTGACATATCCTGCTCAAGCAGTTCTTCTTTAAAATCCATATAGTTCCAAAAAACTACAAGAACAAGAATATGTGATTCAAGTATGAATTTCATTGATAAATAATGATGTCAACTATATTATCATTTAATTGAATATATTTTGGTAGCTAAGTTATGGTGACCATGTAATACATAATTATTGATTGAAGTACAGAAACAATGATTGTGAAAACTGGCTTTTGCTTTTTGATATAGTACTTTTTTAACTTAAAGTAATGTGTTCAACTACTGGTATTAAGATATATAAGCTACTCTATGAAAGTATCTACTTTGACCCATTATTTCTATTGTACATAAATCACAACTAGCTTTGAAATGTTTTCTCCTTTTTTTGTTTTGAAGGCAACTATACAACTGAATGATATGAATACTTCACTTTTATAAAATGAAGATTTAGATTAAGTATTAACTTGAAAACAAAAGTAGTTGGTTTGCACAGATTTGAGAAAGTTCAATTTGCCAAATTAAAAAATAACACAAGGCATTTAAAGGCATTAAAAAAGCAAGGTTAGCAAGCTTACCTTAGATACTTTACCTTAGTTTATTCATGGTGTAAAAAGAATCATATTTTCTCATTATTATGTATACAGAAGTGTAATGATATCCTCTAACCATAGTCAGTGATAATGTTTTTGTTATAGTAATAGCAGTATATAAGAAATGATTATGGGTCATTTACTTCAGGGATTAGAATTGAAAAGGGTGACTCTTTTACTTTTTGCTATCTACAAGAGAAAAATGCTTATTTTTTTTCTGATTGTGGGACCTATTGAGTGTATCTCAATATTGCAGTAGGACCAAGGGTGAGTTTTTCTTCTAAGGCCTTGTTGTGGGCAGATCTCTGTCCCTAAGATATAGATATGACCACACACACTTTCAAAGAATTAATATCAATTTTCTATTCTCTTTCATCAATAATTGATCAATTTTATTTATGGTAGTTAAAACAGGTATTAATTAATAAACACAGACCTTCTTCTTGTTTGGCTTTAAAAATGGGACCAAAGGATTTTAAGGCATGTGAATTAGTATCATATATTTTGTAAAAGCTTTAGAATTATAATTTACTTTTGTGTTAAAAATATTTTACTGTCTTTTCAAGTTTATCTACTGGGATTAGGAACCAAGAATCATCAAAATTATATCTAATATGTTTTGTTTATAAAATCTATAAACTATAAAACCTATGACTAATCCTTCCTCAGATTCCCAGGTTTGCCAATATTCCTGATCTACCTGTCAGAAAGTGACATTGTTGACTGTGAATAAGGAATCATATTTGTTGCAGAACAAAACCTTTTCTTGAGGTAACATTATAAATATAATTTTAACACATAATTCTAATTTCTTGAGAGCAATTGCCATGCCTGTTTAAATGAGATCAACGATTTAGGTTATAAGATCATCGATTTCAAATCTTTACTCTTTTTAATACATGTACTTAACATTACAAACTTCCCTCTTAGGGCTGCTTTAGCTCATTCCACACATTTTAATGTGTTGTATTCTTTATTTTCATTTATCAAATTATCTTGTATTTTTAAGGGACTTTTCAATTTTTAATATCTAGATATATGCAGCTTAATTTCCAACTATTCAGGACATTTTCAGATATCTTAATAATAATATCATAGTTACTGATTTCTATCATAATTCCATTGAGATCACAGAATATATACCTAAGAAATATACAGGTGATTTTTCTCTCAGGTGAAAAATAGTGATGAGCAAAAGAGGCATTGAAATGAGTCCAATGATATCAAAAGTGTATCAAGAGTGGCAAAGATAAATAGTGGCACTCATTTTTTCTGCCTCCTTTTGTTTTTGCTTTCAGTTTTTTGAAATTTATTTAGACTTCTTTCATGGCCAGCAGATGGTATATCTTGGTTACTTTGCATACACTTGGAAAAAATATTCATTTTTAAGTTATGTGTTGTATTCTCCAAATATCATTTGGTCAAGTTTGGAGATATATTTTTTCAAGTGTATACACTTAGTGACTTTACCCTGCATATTCTATAAATTGCTAATGGTGTGTCAAATCTCCCAACTATGCTTTTGTAATAATTTTTTCCTTTTATACATGACACTGTTTCTGTCTTGTTCTTTGTTTACTATTTTCCCATCCTTTTAAAAAATTATATTTTCCTATTTTCTTTTGTTATTAATTGAGGATTTTAAATATTTCATTTATGTCAAATTTGAGCAAAGTCTATATTTTATTGTTTTTAGTATCTGGGAGTCATAATGTACATTCTTAATATATTACAGTCTACTTTCAATTAATTTCATACTAATTGACATATAGTATAAGAAAACTTAATAATAGCCCATGCCATTTTTGCTACTGTTGTCCTGTATTTATTTTTCCATATATTATAAATCCCACCATACTTGTTTACATTTTACTTAGAGAGTCAATATCTTTTTCCACATTAAAAGAAATTAAGAACAAAGATTTTATATATACTCACATATTTCTTACTACTCTTATTCTTTCTTATGAATCAGGGTTTCTGCCTTGAGTTTGTACAATGTCCATGGTGACTTCAAGGCAACAGCAACATAATGCCTTGTAAGCTTGTAAAGTCTTGGCATCTGTGTAGTAACTTATGGAAGGGAGTCACAGAGTTTGCAGAGGCCTGCAACAATATAGAGAGGATGTACTTTAATGTCTATCAGGTACATGCAAAATGCTTCTAATGATCTGTGTTTATTGATAAAGAGAAAGATGCATTATCTGTCAAAATTACTAGTTGCACACGAACAGAAGTGGGCAATAGTAATCTTTCTTCTGCTTAAGAATCAATATCTGAAACAGCTGCTACATTTGAAATTGCTATCTGATTTAGTTTACAATAATCCATTGTCATTCTCTATGATTTAGCCAGATAAATTAACTAAAATGACAGAAATTACCACCCTGTATTTTTCAAGTCTTTGAGAGCAGTATTAATATTTCTGATTTGTCCAAGGATGTTATTGTTTTTGGATTACTATTTCAGCATAATGAAGAAGCTATAATAGCCTTTACTTCCAGTGATGATGGTTCTGATACCACAGATAAGGAAGTCAGACTGTGATTCTTCCTATTTCTAATGTATCCATTTTACCCTTACACTCAGAAGTGTAGAAGTAACCACAGATGGTGTTACAAACCCACTTAGACTTAAAGTCACATTCACTAAAAGACCAAGTAGTGCCTTACTGTACTCTTCATCTATTTCAATTTTAGAGAGCCCATGATCTATTGACCACTAGTGAAGAACTTCACAGATAAAACATTTTTCATTCCTCTCCTCACAGTATGTCTATTAACTTGCCATTATTGACTCTGGCAGTAAAATAATACCATGAGGATTTCACAACTCCCATTAAAATAAGGGAAGTGAGGATAGTTTGGAAGTGAGTGAGTGGAGTATAAATGTTACATCTATTCCAACACCCCTACTTCCCTATGCATTTTTATGTTTACACATGATATCAATAAGTATTCATTTCATTCAGCACAGACCACTACCTTTAGTTAACCAACTAAGGATTCACTTGTGGCTAAATTAATACACTCAATTTGAAAACTTTGGTAGATAATACTCCATATTGATAAATTTTGCCTAATCTAAAATTCTGTTGTTTCCTCCATTGATGAATTCACATAAATATTCCCTAGATCTATGGCTAGAAGATGGTAGGTTGTGGGGCAGAGCCATGGTAGAGCATCAGGTTAACTAGTAGTAATCACAGCGAAGTTATTAATAAATTGGGAACAGGGTAAACCAACTTTTCCAGACTGGAAGGTGAGGTTAATTCTAGCCAGTACAGTTTAGGGTCAAAGTCCTCAGAGTCATCTTCCAAATGTCTCTAGAATGATAATGCTTGTTACTATCTTCTTCAATCTTATTGTGAAAATGAAATACAAATATTTCTTCCTTTAAAAACATTTATCCAATTTTCAGGTGAGTCTTTCCAATGGTCTTATTTTATTCATTTCAGGACAACCTATACATTTCTTTTTCCACCTTAGTCTAGGGGTTTTGTTTTATTTTCAGAATTACTGGTTTTTACATCTGGATGTTTCTTACTGTGTATCTTTGTTCATTGATACAATGCTACATAAAAAGCTTTTTTTTTTTTTAATCTGAAAATAGAATTGTCAAGCAGTGTAAAGGATCTAAGTTTTCACTCTACTTGCAAGGAATAATTTGACCTGCCACAATTTCATAGGTGCTGGCAAAAGAACAAGACACCTAGATCAGAGACAAAGTACTCGCGTAGTGGGTCACAGAAAAGAGCCCTGAGTTTAGCATGCCTAATCTAAAGTGGGAAATAAACAAACTTGCTTGAATTTTGCCCTTGAGTGAGACATATATGTTGGACAGTAAACAAACCTGTCATTTTCTATATTATCTCTATCTTCCAAGATAGCTCCATGTAGAAGCTTCCTCCTTAAGATTATTGGTATGTCTATGTATAAGCAAAAGTATGTGAGAACTACTGGAGAATCATGAAACACTGTAATAATTGTTGTAAACGATTCTCTCATCATACTGTAAACTCTGAACAATTATTCATTTATTCATCAATAGATATTTATTGATGATCTATTATAGTCTAGATATTTAAACATATAAAGGGGAGACAAAACCCCTAGCTTCATAGAAGATGCATTCTTCTATGAAATATTAAGGCAAATAAAAATAAAACAGCTAATACATTACAATATAATATGAGGTGACAATGTAATGTAATGTAATGTTGACATAAGAAAAGATAATACCAGGTAGTATGATAATTAAATGTGCCTAATGGATTCATTTTTGCTTGTAAGGATCTCTGGGAAACTATTTTTTTTCTCTAGATAAGAGTCTTTCCAAGGCAAAGAAAAGTTTGACATTATATTTTTACTGCCGATTCTACATGATTTACTTCTTTTAAAAAACCTATTCTTAGATATTTTTCATATTCAATTAAACTATTTCATAGTAAACTTAAAGCCTATTAGAGTGCTGTAAAATCAATCTACTAAGTGGAAACTAAATATAAAAATCTTAAAACAAATTAATAATTTACCTGCATTCCCCATGAATGTTAAATAGTTAATAATGCCAGACTCCGTGCCTCATGTGAGAGAGTGCGTCCCCCTTCACGAGGTTCGCCTGGTCATACCACCCACACGCTTTTGATCATTACCTAGATGTGCAGTGGTCATGTCAGTAGCTAATTGCCCACGTTACCTTCTTCATTTTTCTTGTTAAAGAGAGATTTTTAAAATGAGCTCAATATATCAGCCTTTTTAGTGGAATTATTAATAATACGTACACCCTCATCTATTATTTGGTCTTTTTTTTTTCCGAGTTCTTTCCTGGATAGATGTCTGAAGCCTCTAGAAGACTGTTAGAAATCATTTTGCCTTGTTAATGCTCTTACATAAAACTGCAACAAATGTGCACTTTATAGTTTATTCATTCTTTGTTATTCTGAGTTGAAGTTGACCAAATTTGCCAAATTTACTCACTTGAATTTTAAGTTTTAAAATAAGCACATCTGACTACAAGCTGAATGAGGTAAGATTGTTTTAAATTGATAAACTATGAAAATGTGATATAAGATAAAGCATAAGGATAAAATGAAAAGTAAAACTGCAGTGATGTAAGTGGAAACAGGCTATAAGTTCCTAAAAACTAAGAAAGAAGCATAAACTTTATAAAAACTTGATTTTATCTTATTCCCCAAATAGGCTTTTTTCTCTTTGTGGTAAAGTCTATAAGAAATTACCCATTTTACCATTTTATAGGTTATGATTTTCATCATGTTACTTAATCTTCCACATACTTGTTCCTTATCTGTAAAGTGGCTTAAGTATTGTTTATCTTGAATATCTTCCAAGGTTTTGATGTCGTATTACATAACTGATTTTTTTATTCAAATATTTACTAAAAATGTTTAATTTTTCAGGTATAGTTCTAGGTACTGAATGAAGATTAATAGGGAATCAAACAATCAGTGTCTACTCTCATAGGTTTACATTCTTAGGGAAGGGAAGAAAATAAACAAATGCAAAGATAATGTTTAAGTGCTTTGAGGAAAACAGTTCCAGGTAGGGCAAAGATGGAAAGGTATGTGTTTTGAATAATTTGCTGAGGGAAAAATCTTTAAGAAGGTGGCATCTAATCAGAGACTGGAATATAGTAAGTGAGAGAGTCACATAAAAATATGGGGAAGGAGGATTTCTGCAAAAGAGAATAGCAAGAACAATGTCCTTGAAGTAAGAATGAAAACAGTAATTGCAGCCATGGTGTGAATCTTAATTGTCCAAAAAGAAATAAGAAGACTCCGAGAAGGGGTAAGAGACACAGGCAAAGGCTAAATCTGGTTCGTTCTTTTGTCTATGATAAGGATTTTTAAAAATTTTTTTCTGAATGGAATGGAAATAATCGTGGGTTTTAAGCTATGGTATGACTATTTCCTTTATTAAAAAAAGCTTACAAGAATGACTTAGTTGAAAATAGACCATAACAGATCAAGAATAAGAGTGTAAAATGTTGATAACTTAGCTTTTAGCATAATTTAGTAGTCTCACCTTAAGGAAGTTGCCTAAAATTATCAGACTATGTCAAATTTATGCTGTATTTTGAACGTATGCATAAGAGCTGATGCTAATGAAGCAGATGTGAAATGATGGAGAGAACTCAAAGATGACTCCATGGAAAGCATATTTACAGAGAGAAATCCACAGTACTGGTGGAGATATTTTAGGTTAGACATGTGCATTAGTCTTTAAGGTGCAAATGGCATATAGGCAATTAAATCTATCAATCTGGAAGTCAGAGTAGAGTTTGGTTATAGATGGCAACTAAAATCATAGGGTTATGCAGTGTCAGCTAATGAGTGAACAAATGTAATTAAGAGAGTGAAGGACTTAGCATTGGGACACTTAAATAATTAAAAGACAGAAAGCAGATGGAAAGTCTGAAAAAGTGACTAAAAGCTAACATTCTACGTAACTCAAGGAAAACCAAGAGTGTTCACTGTCCCTAGAAAACATGTGTAGAAAACTTATTTCAAGAGATCATTAATGTCAAATGTTATGGAACTCAAGTAACTTAATGCTAAGAATAAACTTTGGATTTGATAAGAAGGGAATCACTGGTGACCTTGAAAGTTAAGTGGTGAGGTTGAAAGTCCATGTGAAATAGTTAGGGGAACAGGGGAACTGAGGAAACAGAGACAAATTTTCTGGAAAGATCTCCACACTACATTTCTCCTTTCACAGTTTTTTATGTATGTATCTTTCCCCCAGATTCCCTGGCCCCTAATTTTCCTCTTTCCAATATTCTGAAATAACCAGCTAAGATAATCATCACAGCTATTATATAATCTCATCTATCAACAGATCACTTTCCATACAAAATGAAAACGAAGCATCATCCACAAAACTGCCTTTGGGAGGAGTTCTCACTACTGTCTTTCAAGGTCAGTCATGAGTGGAGAAGCAGTTCATTCATAAATTAAGCATGAACTTTTTCCTTATCTGTCATTTGGGTCATAAGAGAGTCTCTGCAGTCATTGGCATGAAGAATAGAGGCAGAAGGATAATGGTGGCAGAAGTCAGGATGTCTTTTGCTCTGTTTTTGAATGATATCAGATGTACCACTTCTATTTAACAATAAATCGATGGACCAACTGAAGCTTAGGACTTGAGAATCATAACAAAGCCCACTTCATAATGGTCAGTTCTAGCCACAGGGAAAATTTATGTCCCACAATCAGATATATACGCTGTACTAGAGCCAGGAGCATGCCAGATCCTAGTTTTTTGGGTGCTATATTATTTTCTGCTAAAGATATTGTGGTTTTGCTTCAGAAGAGAAGGGATCTATATGATTATCCTCCTGTGCCTTTCTATAAATTCCATATGGGTTCATTTTCAACCACAAATACATTAAATCAAAATCCCTAATCCCTGTCTCAGGAGTTGGATCCTAAAGAGATTAGCTGCAACAGTTCTCTAATGAGTTTCATCTTTTAAGCAAGTTTTAAGATAATTTATATGTTATAATAAAGCCATGATTCCCTTTACTAAGGGCTAAATAAGTTGGTGAAAGAAATTATTAAATCAAATATAAAATTAATATAATATAGTCTCACTATAATAGCATCGATCTGTTATTCTTTAGAAGAATTATACACTGATTCTTTATCAATAGAAGTACATTAGGTTATTCTGACAAATGATAATGGAAAATAGTAATAAATTGTTAGAATGTATTTTTTGTAGAGCCAAAATAATTAATTGCTAGATATTTTAGCATAGCTACAGAGGAATAACCGAAAGTACATGAGTATGTATATTTAGTATTGAATCAATCTTTCCATTTTTAAATAATATAATCTCAAACCTAGAATCTGTCTGGCCAATGCAGAAAGAGAGTTCTAGAAACTGTACCTTGACATGTTTCATATATTTTTTGGAAATAAATAATTCTTAGTTTAGGTGGAAAACTAGCAATCTTGAATTACATATCACATCAATATATTTAACAAAATATTATTTTACTGTAAAAGTCACATGATACAAAAGAAATATTTACAGAACAAAAGATAACACTGAAAACACAATTATATTATATTTAAAAATACCACAATTCCAAGACATAATTTTAAATTCAGAAATTTCTAAAAGAAAAAATGTTGCGATAACTCTGATCTTCAGAGTTGAACCAAGATTGTTTTAAAAAAAAATTCACTTCCAGTTAATCAGTAGATCGCTAGTAGTCAGACGCTACTGACATCTTGAGCCCTAAAATTGTATTTCTTTAATAGTTAGACCAACTATTGGTTTTCAGAATGCACTTATAAAGAGGAGGTGAAAGGATATTGATCAGGGCCAAATTCAAATTCAACTCCAGCTCTAGCCCAGGTCAATAAACAAAACAACTGTTTTTGTCTGTGTCATACTTTTGGCTCCTAAAAATGTTTGGAGGATGATTGTGGGAAGCAAAGGGGCATCCTGTGTACTTCTGTCCTAAGCATATTTCATTGCACATACTGCCAAGTCCATCTGTGCTGATATAAATTTCTATAAATCAATTCCCCAAGTCAAAACCCTTAACTAGGATTTAAGGGTTATTTCCAATGTGTCTTTGTTATGATGATGAAATTTTTTGGTAGGATGAAAGAAAGAACATGATGCAGAAGTTGGGTTTTGCCCGTATGATAGACAGTGAACTCAGAATTTCACTTTGGGAACTAAGACTCACATTCAAAACTCCACTTTTCACCTAATCTTTAAATTTAATGTGCACATTTTAATATCATATTTGTGGCTGTACAGATTTTAATACACATTAAGAGGTATTTCAGTAACATTTGATTTTACTTACATATACACATATATATCCATATGTATATATAGAGATGGATTTTATATATATATTCAGATATATCTATATATGTTCATATCTTCTGACATTTTAAATGATATTTATAAACTTGTATATTCCTTTTTATTGTTAAATACTTAAGTCATTTAATAAACCAGATCTTCCCTAATAGTAAAATGAGTTTACCAATTTAAAAATTAAGCCTAAAAATACAATGAACTTTATATTTTCTTGAAAATTCTAGTTCGGTAAAGAAATGTAACATTTTAACTTAAAATCATTTGTAAAAAAAGGTTCAATTTTAAATTGTAACTTATAACTTAGAATTTTTTACTCTTAAATATTGGAGTAAATAAAATGTCAATGATATGCTAATTTTTTCCTAACAAAATATGTATGTTTTCTACTTCTTCTATAGCAGATTCTGTAGTGTGTCACTATGGCAGATTAAATGTTCCAAAAATGGTCACAGCAGTATTATTGGTCATAGCTTACTCCTCCTCAAGTGACAGAGTCTGTTTCCATATCTTTTAAACCTGGACAAGATAATGTCATTGTCTCAAAAATTAGAACACAGAGCAAATGACACTGCCATAAAGTTGTGTGGAAGCCCAGGCCTCTGAGAAGGGCTAAAAATCCAGGCTCAGGTCTTGCCTGATACATGTGGTAAGCAAGTCTTCAGATAAATTCAGTCCCCAGGCTTCAAGCTATCACAACCGATGCTGAGGGGGAAAAAGGAAGAGTTAATCATACTGACTCCTGTACAAATTCTAAATTTGTGAGAAAATATATATTGCCATTGTTTTAAGTCAGTTTTGAGAAAGTTTGTTACTCATCAGTATAATTAATATAGAAGATATGAAACTTTCTAGGAATGTGACACCCATTTCTGCAGGTGGTGGGAATGTGGACAATTGATAGGAAGGTTGTCAGTCATGTAACTGTATGGAAATTGCCCTCAGTTAAAAAGATTTATGACACAATATGTAGGTAATTTACCCTTCAGCTGTCATTTCACAACAAATGACTGGTGGCTAGAGGGAGGTGATAACTAACATCCCCTTGTCCTAAATGCCACCAAGGTAGAAGAGCTTTAATAGTCATCTTAGACCCCCAGCTCCCTGTGGGATCATAGGAGACCCCTCTTGGTATGCATCACCTATCAATTCCTGCTTTTCCCCATTGCTACTTTCTTCATTCCCCAATAGATGTTAATCCTAAGGGAATTCCCCAAACAGAGTAAATCTCTATCTCAGTCAATAAGTTTACAACCATACTGCATACTTCAGTGTTTACCTCAATTAACAGGGAAATTTATTTCAAGGAAATTCATGAGAATATATAATATGGCAATTCAGAAATAGAAACCTTAGCCATGTGATCAGTTTTCATAAGCTAGTTATCTCTGAAATCTGAAATCTTAAGGTAGTAGGAGAATCCAATTTTGGACTAGTGGCTGCATTGCCACATTGTCCCCTCAACTGCCGTCATTAATGATTCTTTCTCAATATAACCTCTCAGATGATTTCTGTCTTTTCTTCTGTCCTACCTATTAAGTATCTTTTATTCTGCTGAGATTTCTGTAACTTCACAGCATATTCTAAGTTAGAATTTATCTGTTACTATAGCTTCTTCTCACTTTTAACATCAGTTGCCTTTTCTTAGCTTCAATTTCTGCTACTTATATGTTGATGTTTTCCCATAGCTCTAGTTCACATTACAAAGAAGTGGACTTAGATTTATTTGGCCAATAAATAATATCTCTTTTTGGAAGTGACTAAAATTTAAGCTGCCATGGAAACCCAGGAATCCTCTAGGTCACCTCTCATTGAGTTAATGGTCAAGCCCTGATCCGATCAACTATACATCAGTGGTGTGAGTTCATTTAATAGAAAACATGGTCACCACCTCTATGTTAGAAATCAAATAGAGTTGCTTTTCTCCGAAAAATAATGTCCACACAAAAGGGATGCATTTGAATGGTGGAGCAGACCAGAGACTTTGACAGGGCTTCCCCAGTACAACACTCATTCTAAAAATTCTGATTAAAGGGAGTTCCCCAAAGAAGTTCCAGTCAATGGTTCCCAACAGTGGCTTTGATCACTTTCTGTCAGCATCATCAGTTGCTCCTGTTGACTGTGCTGACTAACAATGATGGGTCTCCCATGGGTTTCTCTTTTAGACAGTGCCCTGCGTGCCTGCCCAACAGCTTGCAAGCCCCTTTGGAGAACAGAGTTCACAACTGCTCTTAGCACAACTTACAACTGAGGCACTGCTGAGGCACAGGTTTTTCAAGGTTACTTTTATAGCCATCTACTAGTACAATTTTGGAATTGAGCCATTTCTCTGAATCCTCCTTGGTTCACAGTTAGCTCACTCTCACAAAGCACAAGTCCTTTTGAGGGGGAAGGTTTTGTGATATGGAGCTCCTCGTACCACATACAAGTCATAAAGGAAGAAAACTGCAGTGATGGAAGAAATAGCATTAATTTAATTTAAATCTTACTAATGTGAATTTACACTTGATTTTAATTTTTACTTTTGCATAAACTACTTATAAACAGAGGCAAATTAAACATAATGCTTAGAGTCTAAGGATCCCTTTGGATTATATAGATAATGGTCCTCACTTTATAGATGAAGATTTTTTTTTTTTTAAAGATTTATTTATTTATGCATACAAGCACTGGGGCACAGACCAGAGGTGTCGGAGGGTGAGAGGATTCACCACAGAGAGCAGGGAGCAGAACAGGCAGATAACAGAAGTACACTGCTGAGGGGGAGCAGCGGGCACAGCAGGAGAGGTCTGCCGCACCATGTGGGTCCCCCTCCCTGGCCGGCAGCAGGGATCGAACTCGTGCTGCAATGGCTGCGGCCTGCTTCACAGCGCGCTGCTTAACCCACTGCGCCACCAGGGGAGGCCCATAGATGAAGATATTAATAGCTAAATTGAAATTAGAACCCAGGATCCTTTGAAGTTAACTAAATCTAGTACTCTTTCCAGATATCATGCTGCCTCTCCAGATTCCATAATAATTAGTGATTTTACTCACGAGAATAAATTACAATTAAAGATTGGCAAACCAAGACTGCATGAACTAAGTTAAATGATCAAAGAGCTGATACAAAATTTCATGGTATTTTGCCTTTTTAACTGCTATTTTACCTAATTGAAAATGTGTTTGTCTCATCAAAGTCTTCTAATTTTGAGTTAAATATCTAACAAATAAAGAACAAAGTTTCATATTGGGGTGGGGATGGAAACAGACTCGCTCACAAAAAACAACAATGCTACATCTAATTGATACTCACATTTTCTCAATATATCAGTGGGTCTCTTTTCTATAATTATAGGAAGGGTTAATTGACACTTTGAGTCATTTTGACAATCTGAGAAAAAAAATAAAATAGAGGAAATTAAACAATTTCTATAATAGGAGGAATTAAACTGTGAAAAATAAAGGAAAAAATAATCCATATCTGAATATATATATTATAACATATATTTCCATTCGTCTTTCCAACATGTGAATAGACAGCTATAAACAAAAGAACACAAAAAAATCTAATAGGAACAAACAAATAAAAGTACTGATTTGATACATTATAAGAGAAAAAGAATTAAAATTGTGCAACAGATATATCAGAAGGAAGGAACAGAAGAGAAAATAGGGTAACTAATAAATGAGAGGAAGCAAAGAATTAATTACTACACTAAGAAGGCTGATATATTGAGCTCATTTTTAAAATGTCCTTAAAAAAGAATGAAGAAGAAAAATTTAAATAAGGGGGAACTAATGAAGGCAATGAAATTGCTAATAAAAATGTTGAGAAGGAAAATGTGAGCTATATTGTGAAGCAGAAAATAGTGATTCAAAAGATCTTAAGTAGAGTTATGGGATCCTTACAACTAAAACACTGTGACCAAAAAATAGTCAAACATATGGACACTGTCTATATTTAATTAGCTATGAAATTTCAAAATCACACTTTAAAATATGTATTATTCAAGAACGATTTCACAGGAGTTGCAGAACCACTACACAGGTCTCTATTGTGCTCTTTATCATCTTTTTGAGTTTCTATCTCATCATCTTTCAAGAGATTTCTGGCATAAAATGACTTTTGATCAACACTCCCCAATGTAGCTCATTTCAGACTCACATCTAAATACTTAGTAAACCTAAAAGACAATAGTAACCTGCAGCATCAAGACCTAAGACCCATTAGTAAACTATTTCAAGAAATGTTGAAAAAAGCCTGTCTAGATGCTGTGGCATAGCCACCTTATTAAATGGAGCCCATGTATTTAAAGGTAGGAATATGTTTTTTCTCTTCATTTCCTAATCCTTGAATCATGGTTTTGTACTAGCCCCAAAGCTTTCTTTCTACATAACTCTTCATGAGAGAAAAAAAACCGTTTTAGCATACTTGTATTTTACATTTCTTCAGAAATGACAATTCTTGGGAAACCTCAGAGAAAGACCAGAATTCCAGTTAAGGGGTCATTTAGAGTCCTACAAGGCCAAATTCACTCTGATAGCGAAGTCAGACAAAGACACTACAAGGAAATAAAACTATAGATCAATATTCCTAATTATATAGATGCAAAATTCACAACAAAATACTAGAAAATTGAATTTAATAACATATACCATGATCAAGTGGGGTTCATCCTTTGCACGCAGGGAAGATTCAATATATTCAGACCAAAACTGTGATTTGTCAAATGGTAGAATTAAAGATAAAAATCATATAATCATTTCAATAGATGCAGGACAAGAATTTGGAAAAAAAGAAAAAGAAAAAACAAAACCTCAATATCCACTCATAATAAAACCTCTAGACAAGCTGGATACAGAAATAACATTTTTTTCACAAAATGCAGGCCAATATGACAAGTTCACAGCTAATATCTTGCTCAATGGAGAAAACTTGGAAGCTTTTCTTCTAAGATGGGGAGCACAAGGCTGTTCACTCTTACCTATTCAACATACTACTGGAAGGCTTATTCAAAGCAATTACACAAGAAAAAAAATTAAAATTGAAAAGAAGTTAAATTCTCTCTATTTGCAAGTGATAGAATATTATACATAGAAAACCTTAAAATCTCTACCCCAAAACTGTTAGAACTAATCAACACACAATGGAGTTGTATGATACATAACCAACATGCAAAAATCAGTTGTGCTTCTATACACTGCAGTGAATTATCTGAAAAAATAAAATTATGGGGTGCCTTGGTGGTGGGGTAGTGTGGTAACATACATCTGAATAGTGTGATATTACCCATCGAAGTCATATACAGTATTGCATCAATGTTACCTTAATTAAAATAATTCTATTAAGTATAAAAATACCTATGCATAATTTTTACCTGGGAGATGAAAATTCTGTAAACTGAAAGTTGTAAGATATTGAGGGAATAAATTGAGAAAGACACAAATAACTGAAAAGATATTCCATGTTCATAAGTTGGAATAATTAATATTATTAAAATCTCCATACGACCCAAAGCTATCTGTAGACTCAATGCAATCTTTATTATGATTTTAATGGCATTTGTTTCACAATTCATATGGAGTCATAAAAGACTGTATATTACCAAAGCAAGCTTGAAAAAGAACAAAGCTGGTGGCATCATACTTTCTAATTTCCAACTATACTACAAAGCTATAAAAATAGAAAAAAAATAACAAGGTATTGGCATGAACATAGACACATAGTCCAGTAGAACATAGTCAAGAGCTCAGAAATAAACTCACATATATACAGGCAACTAATATATAATGAAGAAGCCAAAGCTACTCAGTAGGAAGAAAGGTAGTTTTTCAGTAAATGTCAGAAAGCCTGAATAGCCACATGAAAAGAATGAAAATGGATCCCTATCTTAAACCATTCACAGCATTTATTTGAAATGAATTAAAACATAAATATAAGACCTACTGCTATGTATTTGTGAATTAATTAGGATAGTAGAAAAGACAAGTGAAATTTGAAGTAGAAAAACATGAAGAAATATGACTACTTATTGAGTCAGAGATTCTTTTTTAGACCATATTCTCCTGCCAAGCTTGTGTCACACATTCGTTTTTGCTTTGGGGTAAGAGATGACATAGTCTTACAGGTCTCATACCCCAAAGCAGAAATGAACACATAGCACAAACTTTATCAGTCAGACCCCTTCTGTGGACTTTATTCCTTGGACCAGAGATAATGCTTGTCAGTACTTTCTAGTGTAACAGAAGGGAAACTCTGGAGTGGCTTATTACCATATTTCCAAATAGGGAAAGTCAGTTTGCACCAAGAGAAAACAAAGCCAACATAAGAGAAAAACAAGGACTATGGTGGACTAATTTTCATGGGGATTAACCCAGCTACCTTGGATGGGTTCTGTAAGATATGCTATGCTAATAAATTTCTTGTTGCATTTAAACTTATTCAAAAGGATTTTTTTTTATATTTGCAAACAAGAATTCTGGTAAGTGCAGTGTAACAGTAGAATTCATATTTTCAATAAACAGATCAATTTCACTGAAGCTATATAATGACCAATGGATGACTGGTATAGTCAATTTACAGGAATGACAGTTTAGGCTGTGAAACTAGAGCTAGGGGAAACCACCTACTAGATTTATTAATTTAATGAAAAAAAAGTCAGATTTGTATATTTTATGAGGAATATTTCTCAATATGTTGCTATCAGACACCTGCATCTTTATCACTTAGAGTGACTGCTGAAGTTAGCACACATTGCTGGATTCCAGAATCTCTGGGGAATAAGAAAGTTCCTTACGTAGCAGTAGATCCTTATAGCAGTGATCTACTATAGGTTAAAAGTTGAGAATCACAGTCTTAGAGGAATGGTTGCCATTGTTTAAATACTAATAAAATTCAACTTAGAGAGGTAATAAGGCACAATAAGGATCCAATTGTGTAGAATGTAAAGAAACAAACAGGAGAAAAATCCAGTAGTTTTTTCCTAATACTTTTGTATTACAATGTGTGGAAATGGAGAAAGTGCAGATACAAATCTTAAGAATGTAAAGTTACCTATCTATAATAAAGTAGACTAGACAACTTTTTTAATGAAAGGAAAATATTCACCTGGTTTCCTTAAATATGATAACAAAGATAATTTCTACATCTGTTTCTGTTATGTGAATGCTCTATGTCATTGTGAACAGCCAACATATGCCTGAAAAAATAATCACTGATTGAGCAGTTAATAGCAGTTAAAATAACCACCTGATATATTAGTTAAATTTCCTGTCAACTCTATCAGATAAATTTATCACTGAAATGGTGATTTTTCTCTAGTCTCCTCTCCAGTTTCTGCTCTCTCCCTGCTCAACTCCACCCTGCCTTGGGTGGTACCTGGAACCTGGAACCTCCCCTTTTCCTAGGGACCACCCTGTTACAATTCGAGTTTCTATATACTGATTGCCCATCTAATTCAACAAATTCTCTCACCTTTAAAAGGACTGACACTTTATGACTTCTACTGATTTGAAGGTTATTAAATCAGAAATCTGATTCTAGACGATTTTCTGAGAAAAAAAATTTGTTCCAAGTAAACTTCAAACCAAATGAATAAAATATCAAAAGAAGATAGTTCACTCCATTCATTTTTGTATCTAGCCAGCCAGCATCTATTTTTACAAGAAATGCAAGAGTTAATGCCTCTGAGAAGAACAGCCACAATCTAACCATCTTGTCAAATCCATTCCCTGGAACCTCAGGGGTAGCGCTTTCTTACCAGCTTCAGGGAGACTACATCAGCCTTCCCCTCCATTCCTCAATCTTCCATTGTCAGACCGGGTTGGTAATTGGATTTTAATTGGTTCATTTACCCGAATGATTTATACCGCCTCAGGTAGACAAGATTTAATGACACCCATTACAGGGCTTCAGATTATTTCACAAATAGATATGCTGTTGTCCTTCAAGACTGAAGATCCATGCATATCTGTATTATCATTTCCACATCTCTGATGTAGAAAAAGTTCAGTGCATGCTAACAGTGATAAAAATAACAGTTTATCAAGTATGAACTCTGTATTAGGCATTTTGTTAAATGCTTTTTTGCATTATCTCATTTAATAGAAATGTTCATAAGAACAGATTTAACAAGATACGATCAATTGTATCTATTTAACAGATTTTTTTTTGAACAAAAGTTCATTACAACTGTCTCCATAAACTTCCAGAGGGTCAATTCCTTTTGGAATTCCAATATTTATTTTTTAAGTAACATTGACTTACAGCACCATATATAATGAAGAAGTAATTTTGCTCAACATTAGTCAACCTACTTTGAGCAGTAATAATGTACTGGGAAAATAAACAGATTAGATAAGAAATATACATTTATTCTTGATTCTGGTAATAACTGTATGAGTTTCATCCAGTTGCATAACCTTTAGGTTTACACCAGCTCTCCTGAGAGGACTCTTGTAGTTCTGAAATAATGTGGCATACTACATATTCTTATTTCTCATTTTGATTGATTAACTACTTGGGGTGCTGTCAAATCTTCAACAGTATAGCCTATGCTTATACTTTAATGTTCTCTTAAAATACAATTTCTGCCTAAACTGGTCAAAAGTATTGTACTCTTCATTTAGTTACTCAGGTGTTACACACTGTCTCACAAATGTCTCATCTAAGTAAGGACATTTCCTCAGGAACTACAATGGCTGTGCAAATAAAAGAAGAATCAAAAATAGCAAATATATAGTTATAGCATTATAACCAAACCAAGTTAATGTAATAATAAAGTTGACTAAATTTCATATTTTGATATGTCATTTCTTTTAAGGGAACATCCTAGAATACAAGGTTTTAATTTTTTGTTTTGTTATTTAGTTGACAACAGAAAATATATTTTATTTTTGTTTTAAATGTTTCTTACAGTTATTTTTCATATATATATATACACATACATCACACATGAATTAAATGATGTATTGATTTTTGGGAATACATTCCAATGCTGTATATGTAAGACAACAAATTCAAATGTATCCTTCTGAGTTTGGCTACATTTGAAGAGGCACATTTTAGGATTGAGACTTAGTTTAATTATAAATATTTGCATAGAAATCATGTAACAAATGGTTAGGTATGGTATAAACTGTCTTGCTTTAGCAAGACATAATGTTAGGTAAACAAACACTTTTACAAGAATGTTTTCCTTAATTGGATTAAAATAGTTTATTGGTATTTTTACATAAGGTAATTGCCAGACTTTTATTGAATATCCACTTCTTCCACATGGTCAATTTCTGAAGATAATGTGGCATTTTTCTAATTATTTCCTTGTTTCAAGTTTAGGGAATCAGATTTACAAAGACTAAAGTACTGTTGAATCACCATTTTGGATTAGCGCCGCATATTTTTATGTGTTCATATCTTTACTTGTGCATAACCTGTCTTGAGGCTTCAAGTAAATTCAAATCAGTATATATTCAGCCATTTGTAAATTTAACTGTAAGAAAAACAGAGTGGAGTAGAGGGATTTTTCAGACTTACAAGAAAACTGGTCATTTCAAAGTGCCACTTTTGTGACCAGATAAGCATGTAGGATCTGAAAGCTCTGTTGACTGGAAGGAATTTACTAGTTGTATACCTTTCATGTACTTAAAGATACCCTTGTATATTTCCCTTCCTTAATTAGTTCTGTGCTGTTCAAATACAATCGTCAATGCCATTTGTGGTTTTTAAACTCCTGAAATCTGAGTTACTAAACTGAGAAGTACTATAAATGCAAAAATACACATTAGGTTTTGTAGACCTCATATATAAAGAAGATTATACCAGTAATAATTTTTATATTGATACATGTTGGAATTACAAATTTTAGCTATACTAGGTTGAATAAATATATTGTTAGAAGTAATTTCTTTTTACTTTTAGAATTGTAGCTTTCAAAAATATTAAAATAATATGTGTGGCTCATATTGTTTTCTAATAGACAGTGCTAATCAAGATTTAAACTTCATTGTCTTTGACATTTTTTTTTCATTGGGGTATATTTGTGGTTTGATGTAATTATTATCTGCCAAATGATTAGGAATAACACAGGGCTCTGGCTTTATCCCAACCAAGCATGATCGAATCTTACTTGGACTGTCTTGCTGAAACTATTCCTTGCATGCTACCCCTTTCCTCTGCCCAATCACTATGATTTCATTCTAAAATTAACAAACTTTGAGAAAATACAACACAGGGCACATCTATCACTATATGCCAGGCATAGGTCTCAATCATTTACAATCATCATGTAATTTAAATCCCCCTAGCAATTTTATGATATAGGTTCTGCTATAATCCCATTTTACAGATGAGAAAACTGAAATACAGAATAGCACATAAACTTTACCAAAGGTCCCAATCTAATAAAAAGTAAAGATGAGGCAATCTAGAGTCAGAATCTGCATTTGAGCACACATTATTTTACTTCACATCTTTATTTCAGTATTTCACAGATTACTTACCTATATCTCAGCTACTGGTTGTTTCTTTGTGCCTCTGATACACCGTGGGTACCTCTCTCCTTCCAAGAAATATATCAGTTATACTTTATCATACAGAGTGCTCCAACATTCTTGGCTCTGCTTATAAAACTTGGTCTTTCCACACATGCCTAACGTCATCTTTAAAACAAATGACAAAAAAGGGAAAGGATTTTTTAAAGAAAGAAAGAAAAAATTCCACAGATAGCACCTGTAAATATCTTTGAAATTGAATATTATTTTGTTTCTTTCCATTTCAATTAAAATGACTTTATGTGAGAAATATTTATCATTATGCAAGTTGGGAAACTGAGTCACAGAATATAAATAATATCACAAGGTCATTAAACCATCAAGATAAAGGGAATCCTGCCAACCAGAGTGTTTAGCTCACCTTTTCCTGGTGCTTTACATCTATACAGCATACTTGAGGTCCTAAATGTTCTGTTTTGGGATCCACCTCTAAGAGTTCACCTATGGATTACTTTAGATGGCCACAGCTGCCTGCCATACCTGAGTATGACATCAGCTACCACAGGATACCTGAACAGCATGGAATTGCATTGTCCCAGTACAACACTCCTGCCCACATTTATATCATGGTTTTTCTCCAGGTTATGGGAAAGGAATCTATAGTCATATTTCATTTGTATCACAAATGGTGTATTTGGCCAAAAACCTATATATCTTAGAACAAAACAGTACTCCTCACTATATAATTGTTCTCACCACATAGATAAAGGGAAGATGAAGGTCAGGGAGTGCTATTTTCTCTCTGCTAAATAAGGAAATAATAAATGCTTTTCAGGCATAGGAAGATGGAAAAATTGAGGCTATTAGAAAAGAAATTATTAGTGGATCAAAAATAGTTAAAAGAAATGTGAATGTTCAGAACTTGACTAGAGAGCAAACTAATCAGCCAATAAAATCCTTTTGAGTAATAATGAATGTCTCATCTCAACTTGAAACAAATCTGTCTGCTCTATTGGAAACATAATATCAAGGGAGAGGAAAGCTGTCCCATAAAGGCATAGTAGCATTTGAACATCAATTTGACAGGTAGTGTAATTTTTTTACTAAGGACCGTGAATATCATATTGAAGTCTACTACAGAAATACTACTCAAATTCTCCACATAAGTCATCTGAATAGGAAAAGTTTCAGCAGAAGTCAGAGGAGATATAAGAAAAAAAGACTGAGGCTGATGCATTTCACTTATGACCGAAAAACCATGACCTTGACTTATTTCCATTTAATATTAATCTATTATCTCTAAACCAGGAACAAGTGAAACTGAAATCAGTCAGAAGCCAGAGTTATTTCTGCTCCAGATTTACTCTAAGTAGTGCTATGTCATCTGAATACATTTGTATGCAAGTGACAAGACTCAGAGAATGTTCCGTTTTGATCTGTGCTTTTTCTACTATTCTAAGTTCCAGGGAAAGATGATAGTAATGTGAACCCCTGTGTTTCCAGCATATAGCACATGGCATGCACATAGAAGGTGAGAAAAACATTTTATTAATCTTTCAATGTTATCTTCAGTATATTCAGAAGGTAGCATTTTAATGCCCATACAGAAAAAGTTTTGAGAAACGTCAAGTTAGAATTTCAATTGTTTTAAATATGTTTTTCCCTGAGCATCTCAGAAGTCTGTCACTGTGCAGAGTGTGGAAGCTTGGATAATTATATATTTCCATTTCTATGTGATTTACTAGAGTGGAAGAAACATAACAGAAAATATGATATTCCAAGCCCCGAGTAGCCTCTGGGCTCCAGTTTTATTAGAGCTAACTCAGACAAATTTTTAATAATTTTTTTTTGGAATGGCCTCCAAATCTTGTGCAAAAGGTTATTCTTATAGAACTACCATGTAAATGCACTACATTGAATTAAAAACTACTGTTGATGTCCATACATAATTAGACAAGACTTTTTGCAAGTTCATAGGGGAATCACTTAAAGCACAAGTCACAAATTAGGGTTATATGTTATTTATTTAGCATATGTTGTTGACTTTTTGGCAAGGAGATAAAATTTTAAAATAAGACATTATACTGAAATCTGCATTTTGAAACACTTGAAAATTTGAAGATATGCTAACTCTGGACCCTGACGACCTCATGGCAATAATGTGCAGGTTCCAAGTATCTCAGCCCCTTAAAATCTCTAGTTCTTTATTACCTCCTCTTCCTGGGCAGTCAATTGGCAAAGTGTCTCTAAGTTTAGTTACTTAACAAACTTCTATAAACATTTTTTTTTTATTTTACTTGACTGAAAGTGTCTAAATACACAACAGAGTAAAACCAATAAAGTGAAGCCATAACCTCCATGAATGTATTTTCTCCACTTGATGCCAGAATGCCAGGCATTGCTGCAGAAAACCAGTTATAAAAATTGCTAGTACAGTTGAACTTAGTTTTCCATCTCCACAAGATCCAACATTGTTTTCACTTTCTCTGGAAAGTAAAAACTTCCACGCTTTCTAGACAGCCTATACCTTATTATTTAATTCTTTTTTCCCATGTTTCAGTCTTTGTAGAAAAAATAAAGTCATTATGAGAACTCACTCAACTTACCATCCTCTTGCTGTTACACTTTTCTGTTTCACCTCTCACTTCAAAGTTGTGTGATCCTTGGGCAATACTTTGAGGATTTTTTAACTTCTAATTTCTCATCAAGCAATTGAGGCTCTTATGCTATGTCTCCCAGTGTGACAAAACCAGATCAGTGATTTAATAATCAATAAATAAACAGAGTGACCTACAAAGAAATTTGTTTTGCTTCATATGTTGCTTATATTCTCTGCCTGCCTCAGAGGAAGATGGCATCTGGTCCCATCCATCTCTACTTTTTCTGAATTTTTCTACCTAAATAATGTACCTTGGTAGATCTGCCATCCTCTGGGTTTTCTACTTTCTATTCTCACTCTACCTATTCCCAAGACTAAACCAGTCATTCCCAGGGGTTCTAAACTGCTTCCTTATGCTAATATCTCATGTCTAGACATTAAATTTCCTTTTTCCTACCTTTGGTTATATGAGTTTCACACTCACATTCATCTTCCATTCTACTGCCTAATTAGCATTCCTCAAGGTAAAACTGATCCTGTTTAAAAAAAAAAAAATAGGAAGAAGAGTTGGGCTAAACTACCAGAAAAGTTATAGAAGTTTTTAGCTTACCATAAAACATCTTTGCAAAAGGCCCATGATTCATTTTCTGTGCCATCTTGCATCATTCTGCTACCATGTACTGTGCCATACTGAATCTTTCACTTCTTCCCTGATTATTTAAGCTTTTCCCAACACTCTGTGCCTTTCATATGCTGTTCCTTCTTACCACTATGCAATTTCTCTCCCTTTCCCCTGATATGAATATTCTCATTAGTTGTTTGAGACCTTAGTCAAAATGTCTTTGTGGAGACTTTCTCATGTCCCCAATTAATGTGTTTGTGCAGCCTCTGGGCTTCCAAAGTAATTATTGGTTCACTGATATCACTAAACGGACCTTTTCTCTCCAATACCCAAAATAAATAGAATTGTATATTAGACATTGAAATTTCTGAAGGACAAGATTGGTGCTTCATATATGAATGAAGCCATAGTATATTCCTGCCTTATTAGAAGAAAGAGACAATGACAATTTAGTTCAACAAAACCTGATTTTGTTGGGAGTTTAACTGTGCTAGTCCTCTTAGTCCCTATAACAACATGAGTCAGGAATTACAAAATTAGAGAATAACGAGGTCAAATGAAGTTATTGGGTTAAAAATTGATAGAACCCACCCACCTGGGTTCTACCCAAAATTGTAGGAATTGTATATTAATCTCCATAACCCATGATTTATCTGATATACTGTATTGTTTCTTTGATACATGTAGAACTGATCGATTCAGTAAACCTTCACAAGGGGCCAGGTGTAGCTTGGCCAATTTTTACAAAGCTAACTCTTAGGATAGTATGCACAATAATACTCTTTAAAAGCCATTAATAGTTATAGAAAATCATTTTAAATGATTAAAATAATGATTTAAATGAATTATTTAAATAATAATAAACATATTAAAATAATTTTCCATTATTCTACCAAATTAAACAATGTCCCAGATACTGCTTTCAAAAATTACCTGGTTTATCTATTGAGCTACATATTTCACATTTCTTCAATAATATGCAAGCAAGCTATCATGTGTACATTTTAATATACTATAAAGCAAAATGTAAAATTACCCAATTTTAAAATTAATGCCTACTAATGCAAATATTTTTGTTTGTTATTTTATGTGCCCTTCAATATTGTTATAAGCTTGATTTAAATTTTAATATTTTGAGGAAAATCAGCAAAAATCCAAGCAATTACTAAAATTATTTAAAATACTCCATAGGATTACTTTTCACAATAATATACTTTTAGTGTCCTAAATAGCATCAAATGTAGTTTTGGTAATCATTTCATATTTTATCAAGTTACAAGCATATTCAATTCTTAGTTGCATTATGCAATGCTAATAACAATACCATTAATTAGTAATAAGTATTCATTGAAATTTAGTGACTTAGAGACCTATGTGGTATTATATTTGTATTGTCCTTTGGGACACATATTATAGATCTAACATCACATCTTGTTATAGATAGTTAGAAAGATATCACCTACCTATTCTAACGACAAAAGCAAGTGAACTAGAAATTACACTCATATTTTGTCCAACATCAAGTAAGAGGATAACTAAGGACTAGAACTAAGAACTAGTATTTAGATTCTTAACCCACTGAATACATTGTCCACCACAATTAAAGTCTCCCTATTTTTAACAATAAAATGATAGAACAATGATTTGAAAAAAGGCAGTTCACTCCATCCTAGATCCTAATCTATAATCTTGTTTTCCTTTCTAAGGTTACTTAGGTTACAGGTTAATGTACATATAAATCTATAAATTGATTTTTGTCAAAGCTGCTTAGGTAAAATATTAGACTAATTCTAAATCACTGGTTAATAAGAGTGGCTAGTAAATCCATGTTAAAATAACTAGTCAAAATGTTTATAAACACATCCTCAGCTTAAGAAAATATTTTATTCCTAATTTTATAGATGATACAGATTCAGGTTCTGAATGAGACCACAATTAACTATTAAAGTTACTATAAACGCAAATGATTTTTTTTACTTTACATCAGATGACCACTTTGATTTAACTTTAATCTTTCTCCATTTAGCTCTGTTCTAGGTTTCCAAAGAAGACAATGTATTCTGGGTTTCCTTTGTTCACTTTTGGAAGTCATCATGATAAAGAAAGTTGGTGTTTTTTGCCACCTGGAACTGAGAGCTGGAGGAGAGAGGGAAATCAAGGTAATAGCACATGAAAAACTAAACAAAGAACAGATGAAAAGGGTGTGAGAGAATTAAGAGAATTGGTGAATGTGGAGTATTATCATTATATAATCTTAATAAGAAATTCACTTAGTTATTCTAATTTACTACAAGACTTAGAAAATTTTCAACAATGGAGGAGAATTTTACTCCCATTGAAATGTTAGTCTAATCCTATGTTAGTCCAGAGATAGGATTACCCTATAAAGAAGTTGAGGCCAAAACAAAGACTTGTTAGAGAAACAACAGTTTCTAGCTAGTGTTTTACTAATGAAAAATATCCAGAGATTATTATTAGTGAGTAGTCAATTCTCTGCTCCTGTAAGGGACTGCAGCTCCCCCACTTTATTTCAAGAACTCACTTCTCTGGAGATTATGTGACAAATGAAGTTGTGATGGACAAGAAGTGGTTTAGTCACACATAAAGATTATTTTCTCTGCTGTCTAAATTGTCTAATTTTTTCCCTAAGAAATAGATTTGGGTTTATTTTATACAGAGGAAAAAATCTGGGGAAAAAAGAGAAGGAAAAAGAAGCACATGTCAAAGATGAAATAGTGCAGCAGAAAGGATTCATTGCCTAGGTAACTTTTTTCTTCTCTCATTTTACTTTGCGATAAGTTCTCAATGGACTGATTCATTTAAACTATGATTTTTATTCATATTTTTAAGCTGTTGGGCCTGATGTTGAAATCTCCCTTGTCACCAGTTAGACTTACTAGTTTTAATGATTTGGGTTTTAAATGAAGGTCATTATATAATATCCTGCATTGCATGCAGATTATAAAGTTCCTGCCGGCTTTGCCTTTTAATTAAATTATTCTTTCAAGTGGAATATGGGAGTAGAAAAGTCCATCTTCTTTTTATATTGAAGAGACTCTATAGCCAAACTTTTCTGCTTTATTACTAATGAATATTTAAAATAATGCTCTTGAATAAATGTTGATTGGGTATAAAAGAATTATTTGTTTAATAAATCTTTTCCCCCACCCAATTAAATTACCCACATTATGCAGCTAATGTAATTCAACATAGACACACTCTCTCTCCACACACACACACACACACAAACACATCTCCTGCATCTACATATTGATACATACATATATCCCCTCTGTCCTACCCCTGATTTTTAGATATTACTGATATACAGCTAAACAAAAGGACCAGGAGTTATATAGCTACAAAAGTTTAGGAGAGAAACACAAGAATTAACATTAACACTGAATCTGTTGATTCCTCTGGAAGTAACTCATCAGAAGTCAGGAGAAAGGAAATAGGTTTACTGGTAGGATCAGAGTGATGAGAGAAGTTTTTTTGGGGAAAGAACCATTTCGCTATGTAGGAAGATTGGAATATTCCATCCTGCACATTAGCTCACTAAGATGGGTATCCATTACAAGTGTAGAAGGGTTGAGAATGGTACTGATTCTGGCTTGGAGAGCCCAAAACTCATATTTGGATCAATAGCTACTGGCCAACGCGCTAAAGCATGGAAAGCCAACAGGTACAGCCAACCTGACAGAGGCATTGATTATTTCTGGATCGTAGAAACAGTGGTCCTGGCCCAATTGGTTTATAATTGTCTGAAATGCAGCCCACTAGCATACCAAGAAGCTATGTAGAAGATAGAGCAAACTGACATATCTCAGATTAGAAGGTAAATACAAAAACCCAGACAATGACTCATGATATCAGATATAATCCACATTTCAGAAGGACCAAGAAGTTAGAAATCATTCTGAATAGTCCTATTGTCTTAGACAAGTTGAAAGAAGATGAAAAGTTAGAAAAGCAAATTTCTGGGGGAAAGAAGGTACAGCAGGAAAAATTGTTTTATTTTTTTTTCCTTCTTATCTATTGCCACCTTGAACTGTGTCATAAATCTTAACCAGAAATGTCGGCAGATGACATCCAAGTGCTTTTAAAATCGTTCATATCTGAATGTTAGTGCTCTAACTGCTCTTGATGGTTTGGCCGTCTGGAATAATAAACAGTTGTTGGGTGGCACCTATAAGTCAATGACCTGATTAAACTATCAACTTGCAAAACCCCTGCAACCCATTTAACTAACACTTTTTGCTGAACCATAGGATGGACAAGTTTCAGTTTTAGAAATCAGCTACCTCTGCATCCATTTGATGACTAATGATGCAGACCCTTGTTTATTTGCTTTCCCTGAAATCTGATCCTGTTTTTCAGTGCCCCTTTCTAGGTCTGATATAGAACTAATTGCTGGCAGATGTGGCAAGGATTTTGAGCCAAGATATAGTATTTGTTTGCACTGTCTGATTTTTCAGCCTTAACCAATGTCAGGTCATTACAGCTGGTTTCTATCAAGTCTCTGTATACCACAGACTATCCACCTGACAAAACAAGATTTGCTCATGTGACCTTCATTTGAAAGCCTTAAATATGAGAAAGCCACCAAAGTAATGAGGACATTTTGTTGGAAATTCTTAATCAAATTAATGAATGACTCAATTTAATTTTTATTTACATCTGAATGACTATCTTGTAATATATACGTAAAATGGGTCCTTTAAAAACATATTAAGATTTATGGTGTTAACTCATCATGAATTTTAATATTAGGTTTACTAATTTTATTAAATCCTTATCCTCTGTATAGGCATCACTCATAAAACAAAGCTTACAATCCACTTTTTAACCTTAGTCAGAAAGAGTGATCTCACAGTCAAAACTACAGTAAACAGCGTGAGTTGGATCCAGCACACTAATTTTGTATTAACATTCCTTTCTTTACTGATGGGCTTTCACTTTTCCCTTACATGTCAGAGTCAGTATGGTGAATTATTTTCATGACCTTCCTCGTTGTTTTAAATAAATAAAAGATTAGCATTTCAGGCACCCTGTTTACATTAAACTACAAATTCCATAAGCCACAGTAGTATTTGTGTTTTCAACTTCCACGTATTTTTTTCTGTGGGTGCATGAGTTCATTTGATTTGTTTCAACTACCCAAAATATTTTAAGAGTACTGCACTATAGAGAAGTATTTATTTGAAGTAGCTGTGGATAATTTGCAAACTCTGTGATGATACTGTGGTCTTTACTAATGAAACAGAAAGGCTTTTATTCTGCAGTCTTCCTGACACTGCAGGAAATAAAATCTCAAAGAGACCTAAGCTTTTATTAAAATGATTTTAGTTTTGGATTATGTCTGCTCCTTGGGTTGTAATGCATCTAACATAATGTGATTCAAAGGCAATTTTACCTGTTTTCATGCCATCCATGCAGTTACAAGATATTTTACAGTGCTGTGGAATAAAAGTTGCCTGAATTTGAAAGCCTTACTAAACAATGCATTAAAAAGATATATGGTTTAAGAAGCAAACAGTAAAAGAAATATCACTTTCAGTTTTGGAAAAAAAATTGAATATAAATTTGTGAAATATTAATATCTTTTAATATCAAACATAAAGTGGTCATGAATAAGGCAACTAACTCCCCCCCTTTTCCAATGAGCAATCCAGTTAAAGATTTTTCTCTGTCCCTTTGACCATACAGATAATTAGGGATGCAGGTGAGGCATCCCTACTTATAAAATTAAAAATAATTACCTTACACATATTTAAAAATTTATATTATATAAAATAATGGAGTATTTATGAATATTGCATTTTTTCACTCTAATTTCATGAACATTTGTATACCATTCTTCACATACAACTTACACCTCAGTTTCTTGGCCAGCGTTATAGAAACTGTTTAAAGTAGTTAAACAAATTTTTCCAGAGAATAAAATTGTTATGTCCACCTATGCTTTTAATACAGTGCATTTTTATTCTTATGTAAATTGTTCCTGAAAGGTATATCCCAAGGGGTAAGAACCCATGATCTTAACATCAGGACATATTTTTCATTGCTGTTTTGATATCCAAATCATAAAGTACAACATAATTTTTAAACCAAATCTAACACCTATTGAGAAATAGAATTCTGTTGAATTCCAGTTCCTGATTTTATAACAATACCACAGTTAACCTTTAAGGTCATGCACAGCCAGCACTCATCTTAACACTAATAAAGCAATTTGCCAAACACAGCATGGATGTTCAAAATAAGATAATTGGGAGAACACCTAAGCACCTAAAGCATGAAATATTTTGTGAAAGTTCAATTGTAAATCAACTAATTGTCTTCTTTTAAAAGATAATGGGGACCTAAGAATCTTTCTTATATTCAGGTGTTCACAGAGTATTCTTCCTCCAAATCACCAAATTATCCAAATATTATCTTTGCTTCCTTTTGTTGTGAGGATGAGTCTCTTCAAATTTTGTTTAAATGTGTGCTTACTTCTTATACTCAGGAAACACATTCTTATATTCAATTTTCAAAGTGTATCAAAATATGTAGCACAAAATCTCTCCTTGTCCCATCTGAATCTTACCTAGTTTCCTGTCCTGAAAGCAGCCAGAAGTTAATATTATCAATGTTTCAGATATCATTCCAGAGATACTTTATGTATATCTGAACCAATATGTATATATATTATATTCTACCAACTTAAAAACAATTTTTACATTCTACGCATATTAATCTGTAACTTACTCTTTTCAGTCAACATTGTATTTTAGAAATAACTTAATTTTATAAGCTGTTCCTAATATCTTATTCTTATAAATGATCCAACTGAAAATAAAGAATGGCTATCTTTTAGATATGTCATTTGCAGACAAATATTTACATTTGTAGTACAAATAGTTGGAAGTAGAATCCCGTGTTGTAAGGAAAGGACATTTAAAAATTTGACAGAAATTGCCATAATGCTTTGCCAATAAAGATTTTCCCAGTAAACATTCTCATCAACAATTTTAGTGGCTTGTTCTTCCATATAACATAATTAAAATTTTCTTTAAAGGATTAAATGCTAACAGCTATACTATTAGTAAAAGTCTATGTAATCATGGAGGTAAAATTAGAATAAGGCAACCAGAAAAAAACCACCACTTTTCTGAGTATTTAATAGTTAAGCAAGAGCTTGAAACTGTACGACCATCATGAGCTGGTTGAGGGTAAGGGTAGGCCAATGGGCTTTGGTCAATAGTTTATAGTAGGGATGAAATGTACTTTTATTTATTTATTTTTTAAAAGATTTATTTATGCATACAAGAGCTGGAGTACAGGCCAGAGGTACAGGGGTTAAGAGGAGTCACTAGAGACAGAGTAAGGAGCAGAATAGGTAAATCGGCTGAAATCCACTGCTGAGGGGAGCAGCGGGCGAGGCAGGAAAGGTCTGCTGTGGGTCAGCTCCCTGGCCAGGGATTGAACTCGCACTGTAGTGGCTGCAGATGCTTCATAATGCTGTGACTTACCCCCTTGCACTACCAGGGAGGCCCAAAATATACTTTTAAAATATGAGTCAGAAAGTGAATGAAGTGTTAGGGATGACAACCGACACTGTCCTGACTTCAAATTACTTAAACATTTGGTAGGATTTCAGAGTTTATATGTGGGAGAGATACCAAGTTATATTATTGATACAGTCTTAAGGGCTTACTAAAGCAATATCTAAATGACTAAAGATTAAAATTAGCTAGCAGAATGAAAAAATTGGAAATATCACTAATCAGAACATTATTTACATCAATTTATTTGACTGATACTGTTGCTAAAAATTATTTATTTGAATTTCCACCTGAGTTCTTGGTTTTTCTTAATGTAGTTTTATAGCACAGCCTATTACAATCAAGTAATAGAAACATACAGTTCCCTATTATTTCATTTTATTTTTGCTTTTAGATTTAAGTTCTAGGCAGTTAAATTTCTAATAATTCTTCATTCTGTGAACATTGTTCTAGCTCCATGTTGAACAATAATATTTATATTTATCTTATTCCTATATATTGATTCAATAAATAAATTTAAACTAACAGTTAATCAGTTAAGTCTTATACACTGCCGCAGACCAGCTACAGCAGATGGCCAGGTCCTCGAAGGATGGAACGGCGTCGGCGAGGGGGAAAAGGGGGAAGAGCACCAGACTTGCACTCCTCCTGGCTTCAAGGCCTTTTTAAATTAGTGGCAGCATTTACCAGTCGTAAAGGTTTGTGTTGGAGTAAATGTATTGCATCCATCTATTTCGTTTAACAAACTGCCAAATTTACAACTGCCCCCATGGATGATATTCCAGCAAACACATTTTTTGTAACTTTTAAAATTTTAATTATTAAATCAGCCAAAACAAAAGGGAGTCCAATGGGGGCCAACTGTGGAACCTCTGACTTTTCAGGGCAGTTCCCCTATGATGGGCCTTTGCCTCACGTCATAGTTAGGTGGCCCCCATCAATACACATACTGTTTGTAAAAGTTTATCTGGCATGCTTCTTTAGTCAAAATGTTCAATATGTACCAAAAAAATGAAAAAAGGACTAAGTATACCACTTACATTTTGAGCAAATCACCAGTAAATTCACTTACTCGTTTTTCATTCAGTTACTGTAAATAAAGCTAGTTTCAAAACATGCATACTTTGCAATCAGATCTTCTTATTATGATAATAATAAATATTCAAAGCAGATATTTTAGGACATATCAACATGAATAAAGAAAGAAAAAATCCCATAGAAGTCCATCCAACATTAGCAATGATGACTAGTCTGAGTAATAACATATATCTCTAGTTTGCCAGGGTTTCCTGGCTGAGAAACACTGGTTCAGCTCCTGTTCCACTAAGCAAATACAGCATCAAGGTCTCTAATAAGTGGTGGATATCATCTGTTTCCACCTTTAGCTGCCATGGTTCTGTCTTAGCTTTTAGCAACAAAGACTTGCCACCTGACCTCAGGCTATCCCTTTGATGCTGGGCACCCACCCTGAACCTTGTAGCTCTTTCCCCTAGTGAGAGAGATCCGAACTTGTGTCCAGAACATCTAAGTATGATATTGGCTGTATCTTTCCTTCTGATCCATGATAAAAGATGGCTGGTGCTCCTGACCAAGTACTTGGTTCTGACTGCATTCCAGTTACCTATTGGACCTCAGATTTTTTCTTTAAAATTTTCTTTATGTTCTGGATTTGGAACCCATCACTGAAATCCTTCATGTAACTTTGAATGGACTTCTCTGTACTGTGACTTTTTGAATCACCTAGTGTTAAGATTCTTGCAACTGCCTGGGAATCACACTGCCATGTCTTGGCAACTGATCTGGAATGATAAGACTTTAAATTTAAGTCAGTCCACTTTGGACTTGAATTTTTCTGCATTAATTTTAACTTGTATCTTGGTTCTCCTCAAATGACTGATCTTTAGAGCAACTTCCATTAGAATGTCTCAAATGGAAGCTTCAAAGAATCTGATAGCTAAGACATCAGAAATTACTAGCGAGAATCACAGTTCCTTCCCAGATACTCACAACTGTGGGCCATAGGTTCTCACACTGATCAGGCATGGAATATAGGCTATCCTAGAAATCAAACACTGCATATAGGCATCTCAATTAATCTGCTTATTCTGATGCTAGAAGCTAGTCACTCCAATTTTGAGGCATCTGTGGAAGGTTTATATCTGGTGCAAATGTCTCTCTTTCTGGAGTTATACCCATGAGATAATTTCAGCATTTGAGAATACATTCCTCAGAGAAGTTTCTTATTTGGAGAAACAGAATGATCTCCGGGGATAAAGGTGTGAAACTCCCAGACTGAAGAGTATGCATCCAGAACGTCTCTAAGAGATCAGAATGGACAAATTCAAACTGTCAGTTGAGGGGTGCTAATGGAATTCCTCAATCACCTTGCTGAAGTTAGTATTTGCTAACATAGTTACCTTGCTAAATATGGTATTAGCTAACATAGTTAGCATAGTTAACCCATTGGGAACTGTTGTAACCTTTGCTTTAAGGGTGACTCTTCAGTGTTATTCTTTTCTTCTTAGGTACCACTGCTGCTCAGATCAACATCTTGGTTAGTTTTGTTCTTTCTGATTTTCTATTTTATCTCTTTTTGTTCAGCATTTTTTCTTTTGTGAGTAGCCTCTCACAAAGCTAGAGCCTCTCACATAGCTTAAAAGACAGTTTCTACGTCTGGTTGCCTGACAAAGTCTCAACTTAACTCACTGCTTCTGACTATGTAATTGTAGAAACTAAACACACATTATTTTTCCCCCTTACATCAACTCACACTTGGTCGAATCTTTCTGGGTATTCAGGGCTGGTATGTATTAAAAGTGAAAAGGTCTATATTTGGTGGTTACTTAACTTACTAACAGCTATTAGAAAAACAAGTCAATATAAAATCTCTAAAAAAAATCTTATTTTTTATACTACAATTTCCTTTAATTTCTTATTTTAAACTATTCCAAGGTATAATTCTCTTAGTCAACCATACTACTTTAACAGTGGCAGAAGCTATGGCTGTCAGGATTTGAAATAGCTATGTAAGACTAAATTGTGCAGAAAATAAAATATTTTGATTGCTTTTTATAAATATGTAGAGAATGTGAAACATAGGCTTTAAAAAACAAAATGGAGAGATGTTTTTTATAGAAAGCAATAAAAATTAAGAATTCTCAGCCCTGTTTCCTCTTCTCTTTGATGAAATTCTGCTAGGTTAGAAGTTCTACTATGAATAAGACAGCCTGAGCATTCAGAAAACTGACCTACTAGATAATTTTTTCTTTGCTGTTTGGTCCAGGGTCCATAAAAATTTGATGTTCTCTTCTCAGGTAACATGCTTATTTTTATCTACATGAAACTCATTGATCTCCTTCCAATTTGGTGTTAGCCTCTTCATTCCACTAGCATTCCCGAGGTAACAAATGATATTTTCATAGGCATGGCTAGTAATCAATATAGACAAGCTCTGCTCATTGATCTGAGGAAGACCTTTGATCTGGAAAATCACCAATTATGGCTATTTAAAGTAGATTCAACTGGATTAGGTAGAACTAAAAGAACTGGTATCTATAGTACTCTAATAGTTTTAATACCCAGAAAGGCACAAAGTTAACTATAAGGCCTCTTAAAGAATAAGGGTTAATTTTCATTCTTTCAATTTTAAATGAAGATTTTCCTGCACATTCTACTTTATTTCTGAATTTTTTATGGCTTTATAATGTGATACTCTTATAAGGGACATCCCAGGTACAAGGTAATTGACGATTTGCCGTGAGTTTCTGACAACCTTCAAATCCTAATTAATAAAAATAGATTCAGCTTAAATATTGATATGCTAAGCATTAGTCTTATTTTAACTGAAAAAGGTGGACTCCTGGTCCCAGCAAATTAAGTCTTTAATGGTATGCAGGCTACCTGGTTGATTGATCTATTACATTTTCAAGTGGAATTTCTAGTTACTATTATTTTCAGGCTATGACCTAATTTGAATTAGAAATGAGAAAGTGGATTGTTTCTTGCCTACATGAGACTAATTATTCTCCAGAGTACAATCTATATTACTTAATGTACAATGGTCTATACTGCTTCTGAAGACCATGAATCATGAGATAGAGTGAAGTGTAAAAGTTAGACAGTCCAACCATGCTTTTCCCTCCATCTCTTCTCTGTATCCAGGGATTCCTGAATATGCGCAGAGGTCAATAGTCCTAAATTCTGTTTGATTTGCGGTGTACTGCACAGGTTATAGAATAGAGAGACCTGGATTCAAATTCTAACACAATAATCTGCTAGCTACATAACTTAAAAGTTCATTTTTTTTTCCTGTGGTTTTCCTTGTACATAATAAAAGTACCTACTCCAAAGTTTGTAAGCCTTAAAGAAATTATCACTTAATAATAACAATAGTGCTTAATACTTAAAATGCTATTTATTCAGCAGTTACTATGTATTAAGCAATGTTCTAAATATATTAAATTATTTAATCCTCATAATAACCCTGTGAATTTCATACTTTCTCTCCCTCCACTTTATAGATTTTAAAAATATAGAGAGTTTAAAGGTATCTGCCAAAGGTTATAAGTTGGTAAATTATCAAGTGAGTACTAAAATATAAATGGTCTCTTTGAAGACCTGTCTTCCTAATCATAAAAAACAGACTTATGAAAAACACTTAGCATAGAAACTGGCACATGGTATGTTCTTAATAAATGAGATATTGAATTTTAACAAATGTAAATAATAAATCTCCAGAATTCCAGTAACTGTTCCAATTTTAGATGTAAGGAAAAATAGTATCATATATATCCTTAAAACTAAATCTTCTTTCTGGAAGCTTAGAATCCTACAGAAAAGTCCAGAATTTTCTCTCCTTACCATGGGCCAATTGCGGTAGGTACTTCACCTTTATTCTCTGACTCAGTTGGATCAGCATCTGCTTCTTCCTACTCCACTAAATTGCCTTCTTTCTAATCTTCACCATTGTCTAGAGATCAAATTGTTTGATAAAGTATTAGTTGACAGTTGATTATTTTTGTCTCCAGCATTCATTCAACTTTTTTGGGAAATTTCCCTCTGAGAGAATATCCTTTCCCCTTTTCTTAAAACCTGATGTTCTCTAATGGTTGATGCTCCTCTGTGCTTCAGGAATGACAACTTTACGTATCTGAGCAGATACAATACCTGAAGCAATGAAAGGTTCGGGGATAGGTAGTGACCATCTCAAAACCCATGAGAGTTTGTTGGAGTATCTAGAAACATTTTTTTTTTTTTCTTTTACTAGTCTCTGAGTTATGAGGATGCGAAATCTGGAGCTGCTATGGCCATTGTGTAACCATCAGAGATAGGCTTTTCTGAGATTGTAGCCAATACAGAAGAAGTGGACATAGACAACCCTGGACGTGGTGTTATCCTTCAAGTCCATGTGCCAAGTGGTGTTTGGAGTCATTTCCACAATGAGATGTAATAAGTTTTCCTTTTAAGCCAGTTGTATTAAGCTTTCTGTTACTTACAACTGAAAGAGTTCTCAATGAGACAATATCCTTATGCTGTAATAGAAAGTCCTTTAAGACTCAAAGGATGGTATTATAATGTTAGTATTTTAGTAGTGGGTTTGGATAGTTTTGGTACTTGTTGTTTATAGTACATGTTGGAGCCTTATAGGTTAATTGTATAGGTAGTGGTAAGAGAAAATGAAATTATTGATCCTTTTCTCCATCTTCCTTTTGATCAGGACTCTTTTCAAGATTTTCTTCATATTAGTAAGTAGTCCTAAGGGTTTCTACATGGCTTCCTGTTATTGTTCCCCTGGGATACAAGTGCTAGTAAGAGAAGCATGATTTGATCCAGGGAGATTTTAAGTACTGCTCACTCCCAGGGCTGACACTTTTAAGTGAATAACTTTCAAGTATATCAAATGTCCCTATGATGCTACAGGATACTTTTTTTTTTTTAGAAAACGTCATTCCTTTAAGCCCCAACAGTTTTTCCTAGCTAGAGATAAATAGATAGATAAGATAGATACATAGATAGATAGATAGGTACACATATAGGAATAGACTTGGAATACAGGATCATTTAGAAATTCTGCAGTTGCTTTAGGACAAATATGGACAGATGCTGAATGACTATGAAGAGTTCAGTAATAAAGAATCAGAGATCATGGTTTTTTTAGTCACACTCAAGAGAAAAGAAAGATACAAAATGTGACCGTGATGTGTTTGACATATGACAAAAAGTTATGGTTTTACTAGAGTTGTTTGGTATACCCCTTCAAAGGCATTCTGTTTCATCCACACTCTATTCTTTTTACCTACCCCATCCAGTGGAACACAATCCCTGATCCCCCTAATATCATGAATTTTACATTTTATTGTACCCAATAGTGACCCACAAAAACACAGGCTATTTACTAACTTTAAAGGGAAATCTCAATTTTGGAGGCATATACAAAAACTATATAATGACTTACAGGCATGTAGAGAGATAATAAGAAAATAAGATGGAAATTTTAGAGAGTAAAAAATTGCTTCACGTCTGGGGAATGTGGAACAAAAACCCAAGTCCTGAAAATCTAGTTCCCAAATAGCACTTTCTATTAGCAAAATTAAATTTAATAATAGAGTCCTTTGTAATAAGGTTAAGATTAGGATTTGCAATTAGTATTAGTGTTATTCTTTCTAAATCTCAGATGTGTATAACTCACATGGCTAATAGACACATGAGAAAATGCTCAACATCCCTCTTAGTCAGGGAAACGCAAATCAAGACCACAATGAGGTACCATCTCACACCGGTAAGAATGGCACACATTGAAAAAACCAACAATGTCAAATGCTGGTGAGGATGTGGAGAAAA
>JAGFMF010012021.1:16649307-16666394 GCA_019455555.1 Galemys pyrenaicus
GGGAAGAGGCCAGAGGGTGCACAAGGGACTGAGGTGATGGTGCACGGGTGAAATGGTGGTGGGTACTTCCTGGGGACTACAAATGATGTCAAATATAACTAATAATAAAAATAAATAAATAAATCTCAGATGTGTATAACTTTTTAATAGTATGCTCCAACATTTTAGTGTTATATACAATTTCCTTTTTTATATATGCAATGTTTTTGTCATTTGCACATCATATATTTGCATAGCTCAAACTTCACCTCTTCTGCCAGATTAAGTGGTATTTTCAACAGGTATAACTTCCTGTATCCTTGTTAATAGAACTCTGGTTAGCCCAGAAATGGCAGGCATATGGTTCAAAGGAGGTTGTGCTCTCAGTTCTCAGGGAGAGAAATATATTATAATCCTTAAACAATCATTGTAAATTCATTTCTATCATCAATGATGTGCTTAAAAATGAGAATGTGATGAATTTATGACTGTTAGGATAAAAGGAAAAGGTTCCTGTGGAGTTTCTAAGTTTTCCTAGCTCTTAAAAAGAGAGACAAAAGGAGAGGTATACACTCTCTTTCCCTTATAAACTTTGGATGTTATTGCATGACTATGTGATATTTGGAGACACTCCAACCATTTTTTATTATAAAAAGTCAAAAAGAAACCAAAATTCTACTTACTAAGGACTGTAGAAGAGAAAAGATGGGAGGAATCTAGGCTATGATAGCACTGGCTAATAAAATACCAATGTAGAACTCAACTATTGGACTTTAGATTCTGTGATGCAGTGCATATTTGTCTTTCTTTATGACTATGCAATAATTCAGTCCCCTTTTTACATCCCCCTCTTTATTAGGGAGAGTGAGTACTACATTATACAATTAAAGTTGCCAAATTTTCACTTCCCATTTTCCCTTGTAGTTCAGACATGTGGACCCAATCTACACTCTGCCCCAGATTTTAATCAAAACCACTACCATGAAGAGCACTAGTCAAGAGGATACACTTCAAGTGTAAATAGCAGAACCATCAACGGATATATTCATTTTCCAGAGGCAACTGGGTGGCACTGCTAACAACAGCACCCTGATTTCAGCTTTTGTAGTATCAGTGGTGAAAACTATCTTGTCCACACCCAGGGGTAATGACAATGATATCTTCATGGCATGGTCTTTGCAAGGTGATTTCAATTTTGTCCCTCACTACATTAACATCCACATCTATTTCTTATTGTCTCAGATATTTTATGGTTCTTCCCTTCAAATTTTTTTTTTCTCTTAAATCAGCTAGAGTAGATTTCTAGCACCTAAACCAGGAACACTCTGTGATCCAGAGAGATAAGATATTTTTAAAATATTTATATATTTTTGACATCAGTTGTGGTCCCCATGGATTTCCCACCACCGTTTCACCAGTGCACCATCATCTCAATCCCTTATGTTCTTGCAGTCCTCAACCCATTCCCTCCCAACTTCCCGTGAAGTGTCCCCAATATTTATCCTTGTCTTTTTGGTTTTGTTTTGTTATTATTATTATTATTATTTTACTTGGTCACTTATTTGGTTCCCTTATATTCCTTCTAGGAATTTTTTCCAGTATTTTTCTTTTGCCTTCTGACTTATTTCACTGAGCATAATCCCTTCTAGCTCTATCATGGTTCTATTAATTACTCTAGTTAACACATTTTTTAGTGTTCTTTGAAAAACTGTTTTATTATTAAGCAGTGGACTACCTATTATTTTTGCAGCTAAATAAAGGCTCCAAATTGTTCAATTAATATCTCAATAAATTTGATACCTATAAGGTGTAATTTGTTGCAGATACTAAGAATCAAAGACAGAATTCTTGATTAGTAAACAAACTCTCTAGATAGTATAGTAAAAATAGTTTTTACTAATTTCTCCACATAAGTGGAGAAATTCGCCAGTTCACTTACATGATGGGCAGAAATTTCCCAATGTATTTCTTGGTACTATGGAAGAATTATTTGTTATCACCTTCTTTCAAAGTCTTACCTAACTAAAACTAAATGCTCCTGGTTATATCATATCTTTAATGAGTTCTTTTATTGTATTCTAATTTTGAGACACTGCACTCCTTGACTTAACCTAGGGCTAAATTGAGTATCAAAATCCCACTGTGGTTTCTGGCTCATCAGAAAACACACTGAGCTTCCCCAAAAGGCTTGTTTTTCTACATCTGTAACAGAGCAGTGAGTGAATCCAGGATAAGTAATACTTTTTGGTCTCTTTTAATTATTAGAATGCCAAGCATAGGTTCACAATGACATTGCATAGCCGATGCAACACTAGAGGTCTAAGGGCAAGGATTTACTGCAGTGGAGATAAAGACTACACTTGCTGTCCTCTTCACAGTGCTTTTCCTGATCCTCACAATGCAAGCTTAGACTGTTGTTGGTAATACACTCTTCCCTGACACAAAAGTGCTCCCTTCGTCTTTACTCTCTTTATATATTGTAATTTAGTGCCCTGGTCATATGGCTGAAAGTTATGTGGTATAGTCAGCTTTCAGCATCATCTCTACAAGCTTTCCAGTGGTATTTTCTGACAAAAGAGGTCATTGGATAACTCGGTTAACTTTTTCCTCTCCTTTGTTGGATTCAGCCCTTTGTTTGTACTGTAAAAATGATCTAAAATATATTTCTCCAAATTCAAAAGTATACATTTCATGCAAATAGGGAGTTTTTTGAAATTTGTAGGGAACTTGTATCTATAAAAGGAATAATTTGGGGAACCATTTTATCCTGATTCTTTCCCTTTATGGAGTGATGCAATTTCAGAAGTAATATTTATAAATCAGAATGTTTATTTTTTTAAAAAATACTATGATCTGTTAAATGTTTATTATAGTCAATAAATAAAAATTATTAATAAAGCTATGTTCAGAATTCCTCCATTGTCACTTTTTTCTGTTCTTTTATTATTTATTACTAAGAAAAAGAACAGAAATGGTAAATACAGTAATGTGAAATGAAGAAAAGATCTTGCCTTCTTTTAGAACTACATTGATTTAAAATGCATCATTGACAATATCACCATCATTCAAAGTACTGTACATTATTCAGGTGGCAGGTACTATTTGCAAATGCAGAGCTCATCAAAGAGGGCTTCTTTTCCCCCCTTTAGTTCTACAAAACTCTTCTATTCCATTAAAACAATGAATTAGAAAAATTATGAAAAACAGTCTGAAGCTGCTTCTTTTGTTCTTTAACATACAGTACTTCTATTGAGGGTTTCAAATGGAATTTATTCACATGACAGATGTATGGGATCAGACTATCCTAGTTTTAAAAAGTTTTATATTCTTCACCACTCTTCTACAGATATTTCTTAATGCTTTAACCAGTATGTTGCTTGGACTGTATTGGATGGTATCTGTCAAAGTAGTTTTAATTCATAACTTTTGGTTTTTTTCTCAGACTGGGGCTGTTTTTAGGATTTCTACTAGACTACTCCTTTTAAGTTAAAAAGGGGGGGTTTTGTGCTCCCTTTGAGCTGTTTATTTATGTAAATTCAATAAAAATAAAAGAGGTATAAAGCCAAGCTCCTTGAATTATAATATTTATGTTAGAAAGCATACATTTATAATCGTTCTTTTGATTAAAATTCATTCATAAAAGTTTAAATATAATTTATAGTTATATACAAACAACACACATGCATAATAAAGGTACAGAAATTACTTACAGTGAATATATATAATTTAGAGAAGAAACAAAATAAAGCACCCTTATTTAACATTTTAAAGCAAAAAATAAAAGAGCAAGCTACTACTCATCATATGTAAATTTTGTTATCTGGTATTTAGGTAGGCAAACTAAGCACAGCAGATTTACTATTTGTTTTTATAAAATGCAGTTTGATTGAAACATAGTTATACCCATTTGTTCACACATCACTTATGACTGATTCTTCCCTTACAATTGCAGAATTGAGTAGCTGCAACAAGACCATGTGGTCCACAAATTCTAAAATGTTTACTATTTGGCTATTTAAAGAAAAATGCTGACTTCTGATTTAGCACATATATTAGTTAACCATTACTAGAGGTTGAAAGTGTTAACTATCACATTTTCTAAGGATAAATTATAAATGTATTTTATTTTCAAATAAATTATAGATATATTTTATTTTATTTTATTTTCAAGTTAGGAACTTGAGCCAATGTGCAAAAGAAAGGAACATTGCATCTCAAAATGCTCAATATCCATACCATAAATCTCCATCACCAGTGACATCCTATAGGAAATTTTCTGTTAGACACTGAGAAGGAATTTCTCAGCAGCTCCACAAAAGATCTAACTTTAGAGAGTAGAGGTTAGTGCCACCCATTCTACCAAGTACTTTTTTCCAATGAAAAAATAACAACAGGGACTCCCTGGTGGCGCAGTGGGTAAAGCAACGCACTATGAAGCTATCAGCAAGCCACTGCAGCATGAGTTCGATAGCTGCCTCCAGCCAGGGAGGGGACCCACATGGCACAGCAGACCTCTCCTGCCTTGCCCACAGCTCCCCTCAGCAGTGTGTTTCAGTCAGTCTGCCTGTTCTGCTCCCCACTCTTATCTCAGGTGAATCCTCTCACCTCCCTGGACTGTGGCCTGTACCCCAGCTCTTGTATGCATAAATAAGTAAAATTTTAAAAAAAAATGAAAAATAGCAACAAAGCCTGTGCAAGCTAATGGAGGGATCTATAAACTGTCTTTATTAAACCATCCTACCCCGGAGGACTGGGTCCAGAAACTAGTGAAAAAGTGAGAACCTATTTAAACAAGTCTGGTTTTTTGTTTGTATTTTTTTTTTAACCTTTAAATCTTGCTTTAGTTCTGCATCCAATCCATTATTTTTTAGTTCACTAATAGCTGTATACAGTGCCATTAAAATGACCTTTTAGTATTTAATTTTCCTATAAATAGCAACTCCTTTAATAAAGGTTCTTTTAACTCTGATTTTATATTCGCTTTTCTATTACTGCTAGTTTGAAGTATAAACACTCATTACTTCTATCTTTTTTTGTGAAGTGTTTTGTTTGGAATTATTCAGATATATTTTTATTCTAATAGCTATTGATCTTCAATGTGCAATTTAATAGCTATTGATGATCACAGTTGTTCTTTATAAATAGAAATCCTTCTTTTAGGCATCTATATCTTTAATGAGAGCATGAAATTTGCAAAAATATGATATTGCTATTTTCAATATTAACAGTCTGCCATGGTTAAAGATCTAATCTCTATGTTTCTTTGACCTCATAACCTTTTACCTCAACTTTGAGTCTGTGTTCCATTTAAAAATGTAAATATTATCAGTGCATATAGGAAAGATCATCTCTGTTTGAAAATTGCATATAAATAACTCCAGAGGACTGGAAAGAAGCCTAGGCTAGAATCATTGCATGAGGATTAGATCTGTATTACATTAACTGCAGAAAGAGGGAATTTCATATATTAACATATAGAGAACTAGTGAGAAGATTTGAGCTAAAATTCATAAACAACATAGAGGTGAGCCTGTCAATGAAGCTCATATTGAAAGACCTTTTCTCCACTATTGTCTCTCTGAATTTTAAGTATCATGCTAGTTATTAAGTATCAATATAGGCAAGTGATTAAAACAAAATGAAGATTCTGCTTATGTTCTGGAATACTGAGAAAGCTGATAACTTGAGTCCAGGGGTCTAATTTCCATCTTGTTACATGTCTCCTGAAATGACCAAAGGAATATAAAAATAGACACTAATCTGCATCAGTTAAAAGACCAGAGAAGACTTATCATTTCCATTGTCAGAAATAGCAATGCATTTCTGAGAGATTTAGTGCAGATGAAATGACAAGGCACCAAAGGCTGGTTCAAAACTCCCCTCTAAAGGAAAGTGGTTCAGATGCTCAAGAAGCAATCAGAGGATGGGCTGGCAGGCCCCTGACACCTTTTTAATTGGAAGCATGAAACTGGATGCAAAAAAAAAAAAAAAATCTATGGGGCAGATGGTAAGTTTTAGTTCAGGTCATTTTTAATGTTTCACATGAAAAGCATTTCCAACCAGGTCTTTTTTGTTTTTGTTTTTTTGGCGGGACAGCATTTACTTGTTTTTCTAACAGAAATAATAACAATACGTAATATTTAGAGAATTTTTTATATGCCACATACTTTTTAAAATGCTTAACTTGAATTATCAAATTAATTCTCCCTTGACCCTGGGAATAAGTACACTTATTTTAGATTAATTTTATATGTAAGGAAACTAAAGCACCGAAAGCTTAAGCAACTCATCCAAAAATCAAATAAGGAAATTAGATGCACACTCAGACAACAACACTTGAAAAAAGGGTTCTCTACAGCCTCTGAGAAAGTCAGCAATGCCACCAGATATCTTGGCTACTTCATGAAATATAGGACATATGGTATTTTAATATGGCATATAATATTTCATGCATACTATATATAGCAAATAAAAAATACAGGATACCCAGGAACATTTGTGTTTTAGTGAACCATTGAATGGCACTGGGTAAAATTTAAAGGCATAACTATGGCAATTGCCTAAATACTACTGTAGGTCGGTCTATACTAGAGATAGTCATTTCAAAAAGTAGGAACATTAGTAGGCACTGTAGCATTTACCTAAATATTTTTGTGGATGTTGAGAGGTAGATGCCTCTCAGGTTTCCTATGTGGTAAATACCTTTGGCTTTGACTACCTAGGTAGCTATTCCACCCTCTCTATACTGCAAAGGGTGCAGTCACTGTTACAGGGAACACTCAGAAAATAGGAATAAGTAATTGGTTTCATGAAGTAGTAAGATTTCAAAGAAGCAATCATCTTGTTAGCCTTTGCTGGTGGATATAATAAGTCATTGTCATCATCATAGGAAAACAAGAGTCCTTTGTTGCTGGTTGGGGGCACCCAGCAATCTACAACACTACTATCAGAGCAGCTCAGTCATCAGTTGGGACATGTCGATAAATTGGTTCCCCTTCCTCTGCCCATGAGGAACTGATTGAACTGACTACTGAATGTATTCACTTATTTTGCATGTGAATTTGCTTTCATCGCCTACCTTATAACACATTTTTAGACTTATTGAATATTTCATGTTGTTATCATATTATCCCACAACAAAACCATGATTGACCATTAAATGTATTATATACAGGAACAAGGAGAGAAAAATGGGCTGACTCCCAAGGGATTTGGTATTCTTAGCCTATACTCAGAAACAATGTTCCTTTTGTAAAGATAGACTAGACTATTTAAAATTATAAGTCAATGTCTTGCTAAGATAGAATATTTTCCTATAGGAGGATACATGCTTTCACCCAGAGAAAGATGTACAGATCATTTCCCCTTATACTTGGAACACAGTGGTTTGGGCACTAAGGGGTAGAAATACCAAAGTTATTCTGCTATAGTCCATTTTAGACCTAAAATATTCTAGTTTCTCATTTCTGTGACTTTGCTCCTTCCAGTTCCACCATCAATGGTTCTTTGAATTGAACACTGAAACTGCTACCTGTCAGTATTAAGTCATTCATGTCACTTGGCCAGCAAACAGGTAAAAGACCAAGATAATGAAATAATGTAGTAGACATGAATGTCAAGAGACAGTAATACATTGATATTATGTGTTACATAAAAATAAATTTAAATGAGAGGCAATAATTATTATAACTGGGATGAAAAGGAGCAAATAATAAATCCAAAGAATTCAGAAAACTGTAAACCTGAGAGACTAGAACACAAGGTTTCCTCCAGAGTTTCAGGGAAATTTTCTTGATGATGTTTGAATTTACAGATGAATAAATTTATTAACATTCAACCTCAAGCAGAAAAAAATCTCCCAAATATTCCCCAAAGAAATAAATACTAGTTTCCATAAAAAGACAGAAAAAAATATTTTGCTGTAAAATATCCAATAATAACATATGAAGAAATAACATGTACAAAACTTTGAGAGAAAGTCTGTAAGTTAAGAACTATAAATCTAGCCAAAATGTGTGAAGTCAATAAAAAGAGCATATGATATATAAGGACTCAGAAAGCTTGCCACACACAGACCCTTTCTGATAGCAATTATTTAATAACCAAAGGCAGAAGTAAATCAGTGAAGACTATCGTAGGAATAACAGAACAAGGGGGGGAGGGTAGAGCACATCAAACACTTGGTTACAACATAGAAATTAAGGTATAATATCTTCTTGAAAGTGAAAATAAATAATTTGAAGTTATAGTTTAGTTTTAATAAATTAAGTTTGTATGTGTCCAGATTATTTTTAAAAGGATCATATATTAGTCATAAAGTTTGATTCAAAAATGTTCTAAAAAAACAGCAATTATTAGACATAAGTTCAAAACTAACCTTAACAGGAAGGGGGAGTGGGAACTCCATAACAACTCCTGTAGAGAAAAGATTAAAATTTCATTTACTTCATATTCAGAAAAGAAGGAATGATAGCATTACAAACTAAAACATGCATGCCGATAATAGGAGTATAGGCAAATTTGTCACTTTAACGACTTCAATTATTTAGCAAGAAAAATAAACTGGGCATTTGTTTCCCAGATGTTAGATTAAATAAAATCAAAGCAAAGGAAAACAGAAGAATTGCACTAAAAAGTATAAGGTAAAAATTACAAATTTACAAACAAAAAAAAAAACCCAGGAGAGTTGAGATCCTTGAGTTGGTTTTAAAAGTAACACATATATATACAATAAAATATGCTTATAGTAAATTCTGGGCTAATCTAAAATGTAAATAGAATATATAAATTCTAAAAGCTAGAACTAAGCAGTGCATTACCAATTACTTTTAAAATAAATTTTATGAGATACTTATCAAATAACATTATTGTAATGATTCAACTATCATCTTTCTATATGTATTTTATGTTATTTGTGATCTAAGATTTTTCTGTGATTGAATGTAAATGACCTATAAAATATGAATAAAACACTATTTTAATAGCTACGTATTTGAAGGCAATGTTTAAATAATTTTGATTTGATCTATTTAAAAGGTTATCACTAATTACTATTCTTCTGTGTTGGTATAACATACACCTGAAGAGGTATGAACTTATACCCCTAAACTATATGCAGTGCTGTAAAACAATGATAACTCAATAAAAAATAATAATAAATTAAATAAGTTGGTGATATCCAATTGTACCAGCACAATTTGTTGAAAGATATTTTTCCCTCATCTTACTGTCTTGGCACCCTTGTCAAATATCAGTTGACCATAAATGTTCTGGTGTATTTCTGGACCCTTAAATCTATTCTATTGATCTATACGTCTATCCTTGGACTAGTTCTAAAATGCCATGATTACTGTAGTTTTGTATTAAGTTTTGAAACCAGGATGTGTAGCGCCTCTGATTACATTATTCTTTTGGTTTTTGTAAGTTCCTTGTACTTAAATTAGTTTCCAACCAAAAAGCTACTTAGGATTTTGATATTGTTTGTATTGAATTTGTAGATCTATTTGGGGGACAATTAGCCACCTTAATCATTTTACATCTTCAGTTCATTGAATATGATTATATTTCCAGTATTTTAATCTTTAACTTCTTTCAACTGTTTTATAGAGTTCAGTGTGTATGCATATACTACATTGTTTTGTTAAATTTATTCCAAAGTATTATATTATCTTTGATACTATTGTTAATGGATTTGTTTTCTCAATTTCACTTCTGATAGTTCATTGCCAGTTTTTACATTTACAATTGATTTCATTGATTACATTGATATCATATTCAACAAACTTCAACTTGCCAATTGGTTTTAATAGGATTTGTGTGTGTGTATGGGGAGGGGTGGGGCTGTTTAGTTTAGTTTTTATTTTATTTTTTTATGTACAAGATCATATCATCCTCAAACGTGTGACTTTTCTTCCTTTCCGATCAAAATTTCTTTATTTGCCAAATTGTTCTGGCTAACACTATCAGTACAGTGTTGTATAGAAGTGGTGAGAACAGACGATATTCAGCCTTCACCATGAACAGTTTGGGTTTTTGGAGGCAGCCTTTTATCAAGTTGAAGAAGAGTCCCACCATATCTAGTTTGTGGAGTATTTTTATCAAGAAAGGGTGTTGGATATTGTCAAATACTTTATTCTATGTCTGTTGAGATCATATATTTTTATTTCTCCCCTTATTATATTAATATGGTACATTACATAAATTGACTTCTAGATATTAAACCAATCATGCATTTCTGGGATAATTTCCACAACATCATGGTATATAATTCTGTTTGTTATATACCATGCTAGATTCAATTTGCTAACAGATTGAAAAAATATTAATCTATAATAATACAGGAGCATGTTTAATTTCCACACATGTGAAATGCCCCATTTTTCCTGTGTTACTGATTTCTTATTTAATTCCACTGCTTTCTGAGAACATACTCATTTTTTATCTTATTTTTGTTTTAATTCTTCCAAATTTATTGAGGCTCATGTATGGTCCAGCATGTGGCCTATTCTAGAGAATGGCTTATGTGCTTTTTAGAAGAATATTTATTTCGCTGTGTTTGAACAGAGTGTTCAGGTGTCTTTCATGTCTAGTAGGTTGATAATGTTCTTTAAATCTTTAGTTTCTTGTTGATGTTTTATATATTTGTTCTAATTATAACTAAAAGTGGGGTATTGAAATCATCTTTTTCAGTTGTATCTTCCTCAGTTCTGTCAGGCTTTGCTTTATGTACTTTGGGGACTCTATCATAGGGTGTACATATGTATATTTAGTATGGGTTCTTCTTAGGGTGACCTCTTATGTTTATAAAAAGTTTCTATTTATCTCTAGTAACTTTTTTCAATTTAAAAGTCTATTTTGTTTAATATTAAAATAGTCTCTCCAACTCTATTATGGTTGTTGTTTCATGATCTATATATTCATCCATTCATGTTCACTTTGTTTTCTTGAATTGAAATCATCTCCTGTAGACAGCATGCAATTGGACTTCTAAAAAAATCCTGTTAGGCAATATCTGCTTTTTTAGTGGCTGTTTAATATATTTAAAGTTATTACTGATATGGTTGGATTTATTTCTGGTATTTTTTCACTTGTTCCTATACATTTCATAACTTTTCATTCCCCTGTCCATCCTTTTCCAATTTTCTTTTACATCAATTAGATGTCTTCTTATCACATTTTAATTTAATAATTTTGACTATATGTTTTCAGCTATTTTATTAGCATTTCTGATATATTATTAACTTAGTAGACTCTTCATACTTACACTTTCAGGGTGATATAGAAACATTATTCCTATTCATTCTATTCCCTATTCCCTTTTTTGTGTTATTATTTTATACATTTTACATTTATTGCAGATACAATAATATTAAGATACTTATTCATTTATGCATTTTATGTACTAAAAAGCTGAAATAAGAAAGTAGAGTATGTATGTATTTGTAGAGTTGGTATTTTGCTTTTCTGGTTCTCTTCACTTATCCCAATGGATTCATGTTACCATTTGTTATCACTTTCTCATTCCAATATAATTTTGCTACCACCAACTTTTTCGAGCTACTGTTGTTAAATATATTGCATTTTAATTTGTTTTAGGATCACTGTTACAATTATGTATATTGTTTTAAGTATTTCTTAAGTTAATTGAAAGAACAAATATGCACTTATACTGTCTTTTAAAATTAAATATTTACCTTTGCTAATGCTCCTTTTGTGTGTGGACTTAATATTATTATATGAAAAATTATGAAATCATATGGAATTAACCCCAGGTTGTACTTGACAATAAAATAATTTGGGATACAATGTACCAAAATGTCAATCACTATAATTTCTGACATAATAATTTCATATTTTGCAATCATTTTATTCACATTTTAATGTTTTCTAATGTCTATAAAATAAAAATGTTCCTCTGTAATAGGTGTGCTTTTAAATACAGATTTTTTTTCAATGTCTTTTAAGTTTTCTCTAATATTCCACTCTACTCACTTAACTTTGGGAACACTGCTGACAACCACAATGTCTCTATATTACTACAGAATATGTACTGGATATCACAAACTTTTCATATTTATAATCATCCCTATCAACGATCTTACTTTTCCCAAAGAAAACTGTGAGCACAAGTGACTATGATGAAAGTTTATGGCTGAACTGGTGCTGGGAATTTTTGGGGGGGAATACATTATTATGTAAAAGATATAAATTTAAAAATTATAAAAAAAACACTTAATAAAAATCAGTGCCTTGCTAGAAGAACTCAAACAAAAAAAAAAAAAAAAAGGAAAGGGAAAGAAAGCTGTTACATCTTGTCAAGGTGAAAAAGTTCTCCAAAGGATGTGGAAATGGGAGTACAATGTAAACTGGAATAGGGCAATCACTTATATATACACATTTTTTGTAGTTCTGCCTCCATTTTTTTGACTTTTTAGTCATAAAGAAGGCTTATTTGTGTAAAGCAAAAATCAAAAATTTTTAAATTGTTTCCACGGTTGTGCTGGCATTCCCATCAATAAATGCTTAAGAAGACAAAATAAAATGACTGAAACCCACTTATTTCTCTTTCTAGGAAGAAAAATAAATGCAACTGAATTTTATACCCTAGTAGGAGATAGAAATATTCAAAGAACTCTAATCCTTTCTATTTTTTTTTGAGTGACACCTTAGACCACTACTTTTTATTCAATTTTCTTTCATTGCATTTCTAATACATCTTTACCAGTGTTGTTCTGATGTACTCTGAAGACTTTTAACAGGTCTAATGTGTGAACAAACCTTTTAAAACTCACTATGTTTTCACTCAGTTCTTGAATATATTGCTGTAGTTGTTCAACAAAGACAGGTGAACAATTTAACTGTTGAAATTATATTTCTTCATTTTTTGGGTGGTTTTAATGTGCAAAATGAGCTAAATAACAACTAATCACGATAACTTAGTCCTCAAAAAGAGTACTGTTAATTAGAGGCTATATATGATACACTAACAACTGGGAAACTACTTATGATGATGTAAGTATAATGAGATCTATTTTTAAGAAAAAGGACCTTGGTAGAAGAAAAATGAGATCCTTTTCAGACCTCAGGGAAAATTAGACAATTTTTAAAAGACATTAAATTGGGGTGAAAGTTAAGCATTTCACTTTCCAAAATATTAATTTAGTAATAGGTAATAACGTCATTGCTCTTTGATTATTGGCAAAGGCAAAGTGTGCACATTTTTCTTTTGAATACTGTTTTAATGAAATTGAAGGTTGTGTATTTTATCCAAAGTATGTTCTGCAACATTTTGAAAGCTTAGCTGGGAATCCCTGTGGTGCTGACTGAAGGAAAAAAGGAAGCAAAGTCTTCTTCAGCTTCTAAAAACCAGAAATATTTTTCAGAAGTCATGTATGAAATAAACTGCTTATGAGAAAATGACTGTAATGCTTTCTCAGTTTTTAGTGATAGAGGGATCTGTTTAAAACATTCTGACATAAAAAAATAAATCAGCTTTAACTTCAATTATTAAGTGCTAAAGTAGCATTCTTTGATAGGAAGGGGTGGTTTTCTGGCATTTCAATGATAAATATGTATGAAAAAAAAAAAAAGAGTTGTGTCACCATGGAAACCAAAATCTCACCATATTTTTTAGACAAGGCAAATACTATAATAGAAACTAGGAGTCTCTAAAGACAATATTGAAGACCAAGCACTACTAGGATATCTTTTTATATTCTTAAGTTTTATCATTCCTTAGTTTTTTGTATTCAAAATTCTGAAGAAGTGTTTGAGAATTTCATCAAGTTATTTTTGAAATTTCAAGCATTTTTTTTAATGAATATTTCTAAGTATGTATTGAGGCAACTATGTGGTTGTATTATTAACTAATGTGTTTTATAAACTTTGAACTTTAACCTACTAAAGGAATCAAATGTATATTTCTTGAGAGAAACACAGTCTCCCCTAAAGACATTTGGACAGATACATTTTACCTTTATCCTTTAGTTTTTGTTTTTTTTAAGAGTGAGTTTTGGACTAGAAATGATAAAGTATCTGAGTCAAGTGATGTTTCTGCAGTGATACATTTTACAAATACTTTATGACATTTCTGACAGTGTGGCTCTCTATCTAGTTGGGACAACCTCCTACTAGGAACCAATGCACTTCATATTCCTCCTTTTCCTAAAATTACAAAATTTAATTACTTTTAATGACTTAATTTTAAGTATATGTATATTTAAATGAAGGCTATAATAGGCAATTTAAATATGCCTTGTGATGTAAGAAGCAGTGTTGGTGACAGAAAAGAGTACTGGTCCAAGATATCCAAATGTCTAATCCTAGTTATATTTTTTTAAATAGCAATTTAACCTTGGAAAATTCACTTCATCTCTGTGAGTCCTGATTTCCATGTATATAAAATAGGACTCATTACATATGCACATGACCAGGATTATTTTGAAAGTCATGGTTTATTTGAAAGATCTTTTAAAAACTATAAATTTTCTTTCAAATATAAGGTGAATATAAGTTTCATTGCAGCTGGAAAAGCACCCAGTTTAAATCTTGCCTAATACTAATAAATGATAAACTAAGTTAAGTTTATAGCTCACAAAGTACATCTAAATTGCACTTATGCAATCCAAAACATGTAGCTCAAAGGTGAAAAGTTATATAAGATGTATTTTCAAAGAAATAACCTGTTTATTTGCTTCCTGTATTTACTTTGTTCAGTTATCAGCCTTATTAGTGAATATGAAATTATCATTCATCAGTTAAGTGCACACTTTCAAACTTAAAGTTATTTTTGGTAAACTCTTAGCATAAGAGATATCACCAGCTTTGCTATGTTTGACTGATATGATTGCTACTTCAATGTGTAATGGGAAATATTTGATATAGTTGGTCATAAATATTTTAAACATATAGGTCAACTGTCTCTCCATCAGTAACAATGAACAAGAAAAAAAAATACAATTTGTGGTACATCACACTATCAGAGGGTTTCTTCTAAATAAGTTCCCAACTCTTCCATAAAAATCTCTCCATTTTCTAAATTCCATAGCCCAGCACTAAAACCCTGCCATGCTTCATGTAGCTGGCATCATGGCCAATATGGCTCTGTAAGAATTACCTAGTGATGGGTGTGAGGATGGAAAGCTTCTCCAACACTCGATGAGCCTACCTGACAGGAAGCAAAGGCTGTTCCAGAGAACACAGAAGTAGCATAACAACCACCTGAAAAGCACAATGAAACACATCACCAGGCAATTCATTATTTTTATCCTGTCCAAGCAATTGATTTACTTCTGCATAAAGACTGTTTTTCAATATCATTCAAAATAATTTTCTTATTATCATGGTGTCAAGTCTAAGAGTATATGTGAAAAGTCTTACAGTTTTACATGGTTAAGAAAGACTAAGGAGTCACAGTTTCAGTAACCACGAAATAAATTCTCGTGGAAAAGACTGTGACAAGAAAAAAATATGCCCATTCCCTGAAAAGAATAATTAGTCTTATACTACTTCTTTTTAATTTATTCTTATATATTTCAATAAGGAATATATATTTAGCAATTTCCTTTTATTGGACAGATTTATATGTTTTTAAGTTCCTTAAGTTTTTAAATAAGTCAAAAAATTTCTGATTTCATAGATAGTTTCATGTGTTTTCTGGAAAACAGACATATTTTCAAGATAAATTTTTCTTTTATGTTTTTATGGAATCAGCAATTATTGGAAGAAAGTTGTAAGTCATTAATAGTATTTGGAAACAAGAACTAATATAGTAGCTTCCTTATTGAAAAACATTGAGTTATGTAAATTTATGTCTACTAATTGTACATTTTATACTTAAATATACAATATATAATTTTATAATAAATAAGGAACCATGGTTCCTTATATACTATAAAATCCAAATTGCAAACATTTTTAATGGCATAAAATAAGAAGCTGTTTGAATACATTCATCTATTTTTACTATGACAAAATGGAATACTATGATTAATTACTATTATAAAGGTAACCTAACCATTTAAACAGAACAAAATAAACCAACAGCATTCCCTTATTCAAATTATTTCTTATAAAATGACTAACATCCTGAAATTTGCAATTATCTATCCAGACTTTTCCGCCAATATCAAATACTATTCAGATATAGCAATTTCTTAATAATTTCCTATAAAGAACATCACTATTGAATAGTGATCCCCCACTTCTATAAATTAATTTCCTACTGGGCAAAAAAAAATACATTTCTGCTTCATTTATCCTCTGTGAGTATCAATGTTAAATCTTTATTTAAAATTTACATAAAAATCCTTGGTAGCTAATATTCTTGTGGACAAAAAAATTATTAGCATTGCTTATTAGGTTTAATCAAGGCCATATTTTCAAGCCAAGTTCTAATGATAACTTTATAGAATTAACTTATTTAACAGATTTTTAAAAATCAGGATGAAAGGATTAATAGTCAAAGTGACCTTAAAAAATTATATAGAATGATTTACTATATTTAGATAATAACAATTACATAGCAAAAGACTTAGAGAAAAACTTTTTTAAAGGAAAAACTATTTTAGATATTCTGTTCAAGCTAAAAACCTCACATACATATAAAAATGAACTTTTTTACTACAAAATACCCTCATTGTCACCTTATCTATCTAATTGTGTCTCATGCATGTACAATTTATTACAGAGCAAAAGATAAAATAAGAATCACAACTAAGAAGAAAAGACATTCAAATGTGTTTCAACAGCCCAAATTCCCAAAAGTAGACAACTGGATCAAGAAGATGTGGTACATATACACAATGGACTATTATTCAGCAATCAAAAATGAGAAACTAGGGCCATTTATACAAACATGGATGGAGCTAGAAGGAATTATATTCAGTGAAACAAGTCAGAGGCAAGAGAAAAATATCAGAGGGTTTCACTACTAAGAGGAATGTGAAAGAGCAAAACTACAACAATAAAAATAAAAGAAGAAGAAGAAGCTCAAGGAAATGGGCAATTACAACAAGAAAGAAAGAAAGAAAGAAAGAAAGAAAGAAAGAAAGAAAGAAAGAAAGAAAGAAAGAAAGAAAGAAAGAAAGAAAGAAAGAAAGAAAGAAAGA
>JAGFMF010012021.1:16666444-16685859 GCA_019455555.1 Galemys pyrenaicus
AAAGAAAGAAAGAAAGAAAGAAAGAAAGAAAGAAAGAAAGAAAGAAAGAAAGAAAGAAAGAAAGAAAGAAAGAAAGAAAGAAAGAAAGAAAGAAAGACCTCAACAATACAAAAGGTCAAAGATAAACCAAAGGGACCATGGGAGGGGGTGGAGAAGGGGTGGGCAAAGATGGGGATGAGGGCAGAAAGAGCACAAGGGACTGAGGTGATGGTGCACAGGTGAAATGGTGGTGGGAACTCCCTGGGGAATACAAATGATATCAAATATAATTAAATAAATTAATTAATTTTAAAATAATTAAACTATAAAGACATAGAAACTAAGTCTTGACAAATCTGTATATTTGAATCAAGTTTTCCAAGTACCAGTTCACAAATAACCTTTCTTCTAGATTTTTATATTAATCTAATCATAATAAATATCAATATTTTGAACCTGGAAAAAAAAAAACAAAAAAATGTGTTTCAATTTGGGAATCAAGGGTAGAAAATTTGACTGAAAATAAAACACAACTATTTGGTACTTAAGTATGCTAGCTACAGTTAAACAATAATAGAAAAACAAGTGACTGGAACTCTAAGTATGAAACTTACATTATTAGCTAGACTTTTCTCTCAAAATTAAATTTTAAACATACCATACTAATTATTATTAATGATTATTTAAAAAATATAGAACTAAATTGTTCAAACATAGATCTAGCTTTTTATTTAGAAAAACCTTGTCCATAAATAAATGCCAAGTGAGATGAAGGCCAGGTTAATATTAAGGGTAGATAATCTGTAGTGTGAATATAAGGACATAAGAGAGGTAAAAGTTTTTCTAAATTGTCAGTGAAACATCTTTATCCCATTTTGTTTTATAATTTGATGGTGATTAAAATTAAACTTCTTTGAGAACAGGGTAGAGAAGGTGAGTGTAATGGGGAAAATTTGTGTTGAGAAAGAATTTGAAAGATGGGTATAGAAGAGGAATCTAAGATACTTGAAATTAATTTGGTTCACAATAAACTCTTCCAGACTTGACTGCATACTTGATTCTTCTTCAATAATTTTTTTATCTATACCTTTCTTGATGATGACCTGTCGATTTGCCTTCAACAAACATGATTTATCTCAAGATACACAGAATGAACAGTTATAGGCATTCCATCTCACAAGGGTAATTCCATTTTATAATCAATCATGCTTTTACATTTTGAATTGAGAATTCGAAAAGAGAAGACTACTCAAAAACTAGCTTTTCTGACACCAGATCCCCAGGGAAAAAGAAGAATGAAAATAATACAAACAAGCAATTTTAATTAATTAAAACTTTTTCTCAAAATTCAGCTATAACACTGACAGTTTTGTAATAGCTATTGAGAAAATGCTCACTTTTGAATTTCAAGATTTTTTTCATTGGTGTATTTGAAATCAAATATTAATTTCCATTTATTTTTCTCAGCTATCTTTTGCTTCACTTATGAAACTTTCCAGTACACAACTCATATAATACTGACTTGGCAAGTCCTCCTATGCACACACAGATTACATACTGTTCTGATTAGGCACACCCAACATGCTACTCCATATGTAGATGTGTTTCAACTCACGATGACAGCTTATATATAACCCACTATGTTGACTGCTCAAGGCATTAGTATGGCTTCAATATTCATATTTATTTATGTCAAAATTTTATTGTAAACAAAGTAATTGAAATGATATAACAGATGTCTACTGACAAAGAGATTTTAAAAATTGCTCACTTGTACTTTAAAGGGAAAAATATCACATAAATATGTCAAAGCCCTATGAAAATAAATAGGTTCTTTTAAAGTAAAATAAAGTCAATAATATTCCACTATATATTCCCTATGCCCTTTTAATTACCCCCCACTGGGGGGAAAAAAAAACCCAAAACTGTCAACAGATGTTTCGACCATTTGCTTTAAAAAATAATTTTCTGCATTAAGAAAAAGTTACTTAAAAGAAGAAAAACCTAATTCTTTACATTCACCCAAGCCAGAGCTAAACTCCAGGTGCTTGTTGCCCTTTGATACAACATTCCTGCACCATCTAATCAATAGTCAGCCTGCGCATGAGCAGGAGGGCATGCAGTTTTACCTTAACAACCAGCTGTAAAGCACTCCATCAGCGGAAACACTTGTTAAAATCTTAATGGTCAGAGAAAAAGAAAAAAATAGCAAATTTCCAAAAGGAAAGGAAGAAGCCCCCCTTTCTGGGTTTGTCTCATAAATTGAAGGATGCCCTGATTGGCCACACAGGAAGATGGCTCAGCTTATTGCTTAGGCAATAAAGCAAATCTCTTCAGTGGAGGGAGAACACACAGTTGATCCCTATCATCTTGGCATTTTTATCTTCATCCAGGGATTATTACAATCTATAATTTAATGCTGAGAATAGTTCTATTCCCACTGAACAAAAAAAAAAAAGAAACAAAGAAAAATATGTATATAAGCATATGAACAAAAAAAACCCACCACCCCACATCCTCTAGAAATCATAAAAATGAATTTACATTGTCTTCCAAATGGTTTTTATTTTCATGAAACTCATCCAGGATTTAAAATGGAAGTGGAAAAAAGTTAAGCAAATAACTTTCTGAAATGTCATAAGAGAATAAAGAAGAAAGGGATTAAAAAAGGATTAAAAGATAGAGAAATAATGAAAGGGGGGAAGAAATGGGAAAAAGCTTTTGGAGGGTTCTAGGTTGTTTTTCCTTCACTCCAAAACATATTAAAAGTAAAGCCTTCTAATTAGTTAAGACTGCATTGAAGTCTGAACCAATCTGACTTAAACTAATTGCATTCTTTATAATTCCCTGGTAACTAATAGAATAAACACTTAGTATTTTTACCTAAAGGGTTCCTGAGAATAAAAAAAGTTTAACATTTTTTTTCAAGTCTAGAAATCACATATAATATTTTGTTCACAATAAGTTCAACATCAGAGTGCAATTTGTCTAAATAAAACTAATCTGACATACACAGAAATGTAGTTTTCAACTATCATGCTTATGTAGATATGTAGAAAAAAATTTTATAAAGCTGCAATATCATATTATACTCAAGAAAAATCAATTTTATACTTCACTTCTAATGTCTCTTCTAGAGATTTTCAGCTTCTGTATTTATTTTATATCCTCTTATAAAAACTGTGTTTTGAATGCACAAATTTGACTATGGACAAATTAAAATGAAAAGTTACCTCAGAAAGGAAAAAAAAAGAAAAGTAAAACTACCCCTTACAAGAACTCTTCTTGTTCTATTCAGATAATTTTATGGTGAGTCAGATTGGGTGTGGGTGAGTGAATTAATCTATTCCTCTTGTTCATTAGAATATTCTGAAATAAATAAAATGTAATAAGAACTGTTCATACAGACATAGAAACCAGAGAAAATAGTTCATAATAGAAACAGGAAGAAAACATACCTTTAGAGTCATAGTGTCCTCTGATAGACAAACTGAACTGAACACCCTCCTGCACTGAATGTCTATGCTGCAAAACCATCTCTTTTAAAGAGAGCACATACTTTGGGGTCTCCCTGGAGGTTCAGGGGTTAAAGTCTCAGCACTATGAGGCCATCACCAGTCACTGCAGCATGCCACAGCAGCATGAGTTCATTCCCCAGCCAGGGGTCTAAACCCCTTGGTGAAGCAGACCTTTCCTGTCTCACCCACTGCTCCCCTCAGCAGTGTATTTCAGTAAATCTGCGTGTTCTGCTCCTGACTCTGTCTCTGGGGAATCCTCTTACTGCCTAAACCCCAGTTCCTGTACTCCTAAATAAATAAAAATAAATCTTAAAAAAAAAAAAAATGGAGAGAGCTGTTATTTTGCATTCCAGTAAAATGAGCCAACTAATATTCAGAAATAAGCTTTCCATAATGAAATGTTGTAAACATGCACTCAACTCTCAAATATTTACATATCTCTGTCTGTGATGCACATTCCATTTATGATGATGCCTACTCGCTGTTTTTTGTTTTTAAACTATCAGTGCATCTCCCATCTCCCAGTATAACTCTCTTCAATAGGGTTTTACAATGGCCTCTTAATCGTCTGAATAGTCTCTTCAACACTAAAGAGAAAAAAAAAATTGGTCTCTAACATTCTTCCTGAACTAAAATCCCAGCATCTGTCACACTTTTGCTATTATTTCAAGTTATCAGAACCACTCACAGATCACCTGTGTGTGCTCTCACTGGTGGCAGAAGGCAAAGGTGGGAGGGAAACTGCCACTAATACAAAGGAACTAAAACTTAGTAAAAATATCTGCCTGACTTAGTCCTTGAAGACAAAAACTGTGCCATTTTTAATTGAAATTAAATCTCATATTTAATTTCATAAATGGTTTTTGTTGTTAATTGACCAGTAATTCAATGAAAGCAATTGAGGTAGTTGCATACGTAGATTTAACTTGTTACCAAATGTAGGGTATGTCTGAACTGGTAGTAAAAGAAAACATGAACTTTACTAAATACATTACAGTTAGAAGAAAAGGTAGGTATTGGGCAAACTCGTTAGGTTGCAGAGTAAAATTTCAATAAATAATGCATCATCTATTTTTTTGCTTCTGTTGTGGTGTAGTTTCTGATTCTTGAAACTGTTGTCTGACAGGTCTGTGTTCTCCTGGCCAGGTGGTGGTACATTTTTCAGCTTGTCAATTTTTCTCTTGCCCTTTTTCATTATACAGTACTGCTTGTGCTTAGCCACTGTATCCGTTCATACAGACATACCCACCTTCAGTATAACACTAAAATTGATTTGCTAGGCGCTCGCTTGTTTCTTCACATTTCACATCTTCCCATTGAATTTTTTTGTGTCAGGAGAACAACACTGTCTTTCTACTTCTGTCCTCAGAAACCTGAAAACTCATGGTTTTCTGAATATTAAAATGGCTTTGTGACTGATATCAGTGCGTTGCTTTCTATAGTTCTTTATTCAGTGCAATTTGTATTATTCTTTGAGGGTATTCAGTGCTTGCTTTCATTTGGAATTATTTCTGTTTTAACATTGTTGAAACTTAACTGGTCTTTTGATTGAGTTAATGATAGGATTTTTTTGGTCAAATAATAAAGTTCTAAGTCTTATTTCCCCCAGAAAACATATATTAAAAAACAAAATCTCAGTACTATCATATGGATTTGTTTGAGATTAATAGTTTGTTTTCTACAGAAGCACTATACAAGGAAATAGCAAAAACTAAATGCCCTTTTCAAATGAGAAAACAAATATGTTCTTTTGCAAAAGGGGGAGAAATGAATGTAAAATGGTTCAGGGTGGCAATTATATGATCTAAGTTGGAGAACAGATCTTGCTGTTCTCAGGGGAATTCAAAGCCTGACTATTTAGTGTTCGTTGATCAGGCATATTTATTATAGCATATAGCTTTAACTGGTCAAATTTTGAGACTTTTGGTAGCGTAGGTGAAAGTTCAAACTTCTTCACTAAAGTGTAGCTATTGTGTAATAAAATACCCAAGATGATTCATTCAGTCAACCTAATATCTACTCATCAAGGAGGAGAACAAGCTAAGGAGGTATTATATCTTTCTCTAGCATAACATGTTAAGTGCAGCATTCCAATCTAAAAGGTGGAATTGTTCCTTTGAGTAAAATAATTAATGAGCCTAACAAAAGAAAAGCTGTTACGAGAGAGACCTCTAGTGGGAAAAAATGTAAGTGCCTTGGAAAGGGGTTTTATTGTTTACGCTTTCCCTCAAAGACAGAACTTGAAAATGCTGTTTAAGGCAGCATCCACAAAGTAGCAAATTAAATTCCTCTTTCATGCTTAATACAAGCTATTGTTCGAGAAAATAACGCTTTTAAGAGTGGAGTCAATGAAGTGCTTGAGAGAGACAATGTACACACTAGATTTTGGAAAACAAGTTACAGGTATCCAAGGAGAAAGAGAAGATTTGGAAAAGGCACCAGAATCTGGAGGTACTCCATCATCTAGGATATATAGCCTTAATTGTGTTACCTACAATACTTTAATTGCAGGTAATATTTGGACATAAAAATATCAAAGCACTTTTCCAAGTGTGGAGGGTAAGATAAGAATATTAGAGGCATTTTCCAGTTTTTAAAAGAACATGACATTTAATAATAAACATTAAAATATTAACTCAAATTTATTTTTAAGGAAAATATTAATTCAAATTCATAAGTGATATGCAGAATAAGAAGATATCCCAGGACAGTTTATTTAAAGAATAAAATAGGGGTCTCTGAATTACAATTTCATTCAACTAATGCTCCTTAATTTTAAGATTATTCTTCCTCTTTTCTCTGTACAATTGAACTTAATTCATCCTCTGATGTATAACTAATTTTAACTACTTATTAGAATTTTCTACTTCAAACAATGTTCATAATAAATATGAAAATTAGGATATGTTTTCTAGTTAGAGATAGAGCACTAAATCCCAGGGAAATCTGGGTCTATTCACTGTGTTTACCAACTAGGTAGTAATAAAACTTCTAATTTAAATTAGAACATCCACCTTCGTTCAGAGAAACAGGGTGACCCAGAGCTACATAATTTAAGAAAGTGCTCCAGGCTTAAGGAAGAAAGTGAAAGAAGTTGATAATCCAAAGGTGTAGTATTAACTGAGCACTGAAATATGGTCACAGTTTTTAAGAAAAGTGATACAGCTGTGGGAACCCAATTGCTTTACAGTAAAAATTTCTGAAATTCCCTACTATAATAACGACGATTGTTACATATACTTAAATTATTAAAATAGCTTTTGCTGTTGTTCAGATGTTCATCCAAATTTAGGAGAGTATTTCATGAGGCTATTTTTATTTTCAGTGTCAGTCTGTAGTTTCCTTTTCCATTTTTAATTCTGCCCATTGTCTTTAATAAAATCCTTCAATTTCTCCTCAGGACAATGAAATTTTAGAGCCTATTTGCGAGGCAGATTATTCACAGTCCTTATATTCCTCATACTAATATATCTCAGTTAATGCTGAAAAGGATCTATCTTTCCATTCTTACCAAAGTCTGAATATCTCATAAAACGGGACATCATAATTCCCAGGAAATGTGGCTCATGAATTTCTTCAAATTTGGGTTGGGGGCTGGCAGGCAGTTAAATGAGAATTGGTAGTGGTGTGTGAGTTGGGGCTTGGGGGAAGCGCTTGCTGGAGAGTGTCACAAAAGTTTTATTTCCCTGACTTTGTTTCTATTTAAAATGGAGTTTTGACTAAGAAAAATAACTTCAGATTTTGTAGGCATTGCATGAATTTTTTGTTTATATTTAAACATAATTATCATGGCTTAAAGAAAAAAATCATAGGTAGAAAAGCATAAAGTAGCAAATATATCTGGCCTCCTTTCTGATTCTTTCTTCTTTGTAAGAAAAAGAATCACATTTTAAGATGCTTTTGGACTTTTGAAATAAAAATGCATATGTCATTGTGGCACTATTTTACTTAACACTAAGCTTGTCTCTGTCCGCATGTGTAACTCTGGAATGGTTTTCGTGTACTCCTTCGTGATCTTAATAGGTCTTGCCATTCCTGCTCCACAAGAAATTCATTCCCACATCATCTTATGATGGAAGAAAGAGGGAAGGTGGAAATAAAAGTTTTAAGAGTTTGCCAAAATTCTCACTGGAAAAGGAATTAGCACAATTCAGTCTGACCAAGAGCCTGAAATGTGAAAGGCTCCCCATTCACCATGTTGTCCTTTCCTTAAGGGGTCTCTCTCTCTCTCTCTCTCTCTCTCCCCCCCCCTCTCTCACACACACAAATAGCAGGAAATACATTTTCATTCTTATTTTAGGTATGTTGCAGACTCATCTTAATTATTAATACTTGTGCACTTACTATTGCCCTTTTAATTTCTCTTTTGGGTACAAACAAAGGGATGAAAACTAAAGGGTGAGAGGAAGAAAAAGAATCGAAGTTCATTCTACACTATATATATACATTATTTTTACTTTTTTGTCTTTTAATTTGGGGCTTTATTTCTATATACTCAACTTTCAGGTTATAACAAATTAGCTTCAATTTTATCATTTCCTACCATCCAATGTCATCCACATCCTCATCTCCATTCTAACAGCATGTACCACCAAATAGCCTAAGTTGTGCTACTGCGAAAAGCAATGTTTCAAAAAAATACCACTGGAACAATGGTCAGTTTACATAAGCACTCTCATTTTTATAGCACTGTCTCTGCTCTGTCAGTAAGTAGGTCACTTTAGTAGTCAATCTCTAGCTCTTTCGAGGTTTCCTTTATCTACACCATGAAGATATCACTATTTTTCCAACTCAAATGTTGCTGTGAAGAGAAAGTGCTTTAAACAGATACGAAAAAGAAAGTAACATCATACAACTGAAAATGAAGATAGCAGCTGTAGTGTCCTGTTAGACCAATCCCTCTGCTTGATGGCTAGACTCAAAATCCCCATAACTTAGATCCTGTGTCCATTGCTTCGCAACCTTACTATAATCACACAATTGCGACACTGAGTTGAGGGTGAGACTAAGTTGAACTTAAAATTAACTTAATGTTTCCTTCCCTTTGCAAATAAAGCAGCTGTGACCAGTTAGTGTTCAATACCATCTTCTAGCGGATAAGTGTTTTCAGTGACCAGATGCAATTACACCAAAGAGGGTTAACAGTGTCTAACTTCTGATTGTCTAGGCCTTCTATCCCCAAAGAATTTCAGATGGAAGATAAACCTATGAGGTCATATGCTTGATTCATATAACAGCAATGATTTGAGCACCTACTAGGTAAGTGGATCTTTGTCTAGTTTGTCAACAAATATCTTTCTGGTTGGAAATATCTTTGAGATGCAAATTATTAAACCTAATACCTTATTCAACTCAAAATTGTTTCACTAGAGATAAACATTACTTTTCCTCTCTCATGAGAAATCACAAAGGCCAGCCAGCATGGATTTTCTGAAAAATCTGGTGGCTACAGTGAATATGGGGCAGTGAGTATGGGGACTGGTTACCTATTTTTCTATAAAGAACATCTGTATGATATGGGCTTACCTGCTTTGCTTCACTAGATGGTAAAGTATACATTCCAAATCTCATAAACACTGATTTTATTTGTTTTTCTTTGTTCATATAGTAAATTTATCGAATTTTAAAATAGCACATTTCAATATGAGAATGAACTTGTGTTCGCATGTTGTTCTGCAGATGTTTACATGCAGAAGGAAGAATAAGGAAATCATCAGATAGTTAAATGATTGATATAATGCTGCTGAGGTTGTACAGGTGTAATTTTTTTTAAAGATTTATTTATTTATGCATATAAGAGCTGGGGTACAGGCCAGAATCCAGGGAAGTGAGAGGATTCACCAGAGACAGAGCCGGGAACAGACCAGGCAGACTGACTGAAACACATTGCTAAGGGGAGCAGCAGGTGAGGCAGGAGTGGTCTGCTAAGCCATGTGGGTCCCCTCCCTGGCTGGCGGCAGGGATCGAACTCGTGCTGCAGTGACTGCGGTTTGCTTCATAGCGCATTGTTTAACCCACTGTGACAGCAGAGAGGCCCCCGGTGTAATTTTTTAATTTTTTGATAATGCATTGTACATACATTCATCTCTTCTACTAAATTGTGAGTTTTCTGAGGGCAAGGAGCATATTAATCTTTGTGACTCTAGTATATTGAGTTTATTCATTATGTACTCATTCTATGATTTTTGAGCACCTGCTATGTACCAGGAATATTATTATGTGTAAAAATTTTCATGAAGGTGAACATAACATGATACTAGCCCTAAAAGAGCTCACAGTCAACTAGAAATATTATATTATATAATTTAGCAACTACACAGCTTTAAAAGTGTAGTTACTTTCATGATACCTTTGAATTTTAGCATGTGAGATTCATAGAATTAGCCCCATCTTTACAGAGGAAGAAAGTGAGTTTCACAGAAGCTAATTATGTTTCTTTGGTCACTCAACTAATCAAGTAATACAGTCATGTACTCTAGGTATCTGCTTCACAAATACCATTACTTATCCAACAATATACCATTGTGGTATATTATTGGTAATGCTAATGATTATTAGTAATTTGCATTATTAGTTGTCTTGTTTCTTATTCTGATTATATATGAGTGTGTGTGTGTGTATAACTTCTTTCTAAACATCTGTCTTAAATCCATTCCATAAGTAAATTACATGGAATCAAAATGGAAACTCCTGATATGAGCAGATGAATTGTGAACACAAAATCTTTCAAAATAAATCAAAATATTCACATACATTCTAAAATTTAGTACCACAAATCTGATTCAGTCCATTTCAACAGCTAAAAAACTACTTTGTGCATAAGGCATTGCATGCAATAGAAGGATATATTAGTACTTGCCCTCATGGTTCCAGTTCAAAGAATTACTGTGCCAGAAGTTGTTTCCTCTGTTATGGGTCCAGGAAAATCTGATTCTTGTTAGTATCACTTCCTATACACAGGGAAAGCAGGAGAATGCTGCTTTGATTCAATCCAGTCTACCCATAGCTCTGTGCCTGCCAGGCTGGATTAGTATTAAAAAGAGAAAAAAGAATAATATGTTACTCAAAAAGCTTCTGTGTTGCAACCAGAAGACTGATGGGGCAGGGAGTTGGGGTGACGATGGCTTCCTCTGTGCACTGAAGCAGTATTATAAATAATTTAAGAAAAATCAGTTTATGGTATGCATGTTAATTAGGATTTAAAGAAGATCAAACCAGGTAAACATTGTATAAGAAATTATCAGTTGGGGAATTATTTAAGCAAAACATTAAGAGGTCTAAAACACAATATGACACATCCTCATTGGTAATAGATGAAGAAAGTTCCGCGTCACTCTGAATTTATTATTGCTCATATATAGCTGCACTAGAAAAGGGCATATATCTGGCCCATGTATTAGTTACAAATTCCTCTTTTGCCCTTTCCTCTTCAATTTTCCTACAACAATGCTTGGGATAAAATAATATTTAAGGTGACAGAAAATATTGTGTTACAGTGGTGTTTGAGTATGTCACATTGAAGACCAGCAAGCTATGATTGGTTAGAAATCATAATTATGCATTCTGTTAATTCACTCATTCACTCATTTGTTCAATAAAATTTTTATTGAAAGTTTACCCTGGGCTATTAAAAGGAATGAAACATAGTTCTTTCCCTATAGAAATCTACAGCTTAGTGAGGTAAAAAAGACAACTGCAATTATCTCTTTTAGTGAAAGTATATCAGTTAATATTAAAGATGAGATTCAAAATGAAGAGGAAGGTCAAATCATTTGATGAGAGTATAATGCCAAAATGATTATCAGACCTTTAAATAAGGGAGAATGGTAAGGTTTACTTTTATCCCCTGCATTGCCCAGAAGAATTACTGGTCCACAGAAGACAATAAATGTTGAGTAAATGAATGAATGAGTGAAATGAATATTAGAGGTCAAATTCTCAACCAAAGAAAGTTGTTTTTCTCAGTTATAGGGAATAAGTAAATTTTAAGCTAATGGTGAACAAATGAAATTAATACTGTAGGACTAATGCTCAAAATATCTAGAAAAGGCCAATATTTTTACTCAGTAGCTCAACCCCACACTGCATTGCTTTTTTCACCCTACCACCTGTATTCATGTCATAAGACAGACTGAGTGAGAAAGGAGAATAATTCAACTATGTGGCATCCAAGGCACTCCTTGGTTTTCATAGGGACCTAGCCTATACCATAAAGTCTATCTAATCTTGGAACAGTGTTTTATTAGTTTTACAGCTCCTTGTGAGTTCTGCATTTTTTTTACACATAAACTGAAAACATCATCTGTTTTACTGTTCTATATATAACATCACTCTGTAAATACTGTAAATATGATGGCATATTTTATGGCACTAGAAAAATAATCAAGAAAGGGAAATATCTTTCCTCTATTGTTTGGTCAAAAATATTTTTAGTTAACTAAACTTCTCATAATGCTGTTGCCAGAAAGGTTCATAATTGGACTTTCCACTTTGAGTAAATTAGATCTAATGAATGTAACTCTTCATAGAAAACTTATAGATTTCTTGAAAAAGTATTATTTCCTATTTCAAAGGTGTATTGACTACTGTACAAAAAAAGGTCTTTACTATAATGGTAGTTCTAGGTCACTAATGTTAAAAAGTTAATGGCTCACTTTCAAGCTCTGAGGATGCAAATAAATGATTGAAATCTGAAGGTTTCATTTGATTTTTAGGTTGTTGGGTTTTCCCCCCCAGTACCTAACAGAATCACAATCAAGAGTGTGACCTCATTTTTGTTGATTAGCAGCCAGGAAGAGGAAAAATGAGAATAAGCAGGATCAAATTGTTATTGGAAGCTTATAAGAACTTTGGTGGTAAGTGTGGTGTGGTAACATACATATTTGAAGAGCTGTAAATCTGTGCTCCTAAAACATAAGTAGTGTTTTGTACCTAAATTTTCAAAAAGAACTAAATTCAAGTGGAAAAAAAAAAGGGATAGGAAGCAAGGAGAACTAAAATATTGAAGCTAGTGGGCCTCCCTGGTGGCACAGTGGGCTAAGCAACACACTATGAAGCAAACCGCAGCCACTGCAGCACGATTTCGATCCCTGCTGCCAGCTGGGGAGGAGACCCACATGGTGCGACAGACCTCTCCTGTTGTGCCCGCTGCTCCCCTCAGCAGTGTACTTCAGTTGATCTGCCTGTTCTGCTCCCTGCTCTCTGTGGTGAATCCTCTCACCCCTGCACACCTCTGGTCTGTACCCCAGTGCTTGTATGCATAAATAAATAAATCTTTAAAAAAATAAATAAAAATAAAATATTGAAGCTAGATCAGCTACACGTTTTCTTTCTGGAAGGTCACATTTGGTCTTTAGGTTCTGAATGCAGTCCTGATAGAGGTGGAGGCACCTTGCCCATGCATTTGAAAGTGCCACAGTATGGGTGTTATCAATTAGTTTTCAGTCATTTCTTTAAGTATTCTAAAGACCTAGCTATAGCATTCTAGTTTTGCCTCAAATTACTTCCTGACTTTCAGTTTCACTGAAAACAGGCAGTTGAAAACATCTGTTGGTTTATATTACTTAAATACATAGCCCCAACTTAGCCAGTTAATGTAAGTCATCTCAGCAGTAAAAATTAAGTATGCAAATTGTTTTTCATTACGTTTTAATTTGTGATTCATCTTAAATATGTTAAATAGGACAAGGCATTTGATTTTTTTTTAAATAAGGAAACGTGAAAATATAATTAAGTTCAACTTAAAGAATTAAAAAAATCAAGTTCATATGTTTACATATAAAAATGAGGTCATAGAAAAAAATTCTACTGCCTGGGGGAATAAAAGCATAGCTGGTTTGCTATCTGTCTTTCAGCTGACTGACAACAGAGAAATTCTGTTCCCTTATCTTCATGAAGTAAACTGTTACTTGTAATATTATAAGTTTTTTGGGGTTGTTGTTCTAGCATTTACCAAAGATGTTTAAAATAATCTTGACCTACATTGGCAGCTATTTATTGATGCTTTTTATGCCTTTTGTTAGCTATAATCATCATCATTTTTGTACATAGATAATCTTCAAGTCTGTCAGTCCCATTTTCATCACAAATCATTTGTAGTTTTATAACTGTCATTTCCAAGGACATCTCGAAAAGATGGATTTATGAAAGGTTACCATGCATTCCAAGGAAGCCGAGAATTAGCATGACTTTGTAAAGGTTTTTATAAATTGAGCAGCAGCCATCACTGGCAATAGGTGTTTTCTGTTCTCATCAAGTATCTTTATTTAAATATTAAGGGACGGATATGACCTTTGGTCTTGGAGATCTCTGTGACATGGCAAGAGCCCAAAGTATTAGCTGTCAATGGAGTGTTATGGCCTAACTCTCTCAAGGCCCCTATTTGTGGACAGTGTTATAATAACCCTTCCATTAGGCATCCCCAAGGCAAATAACCTCAGCTTTAGCAGAGTCAGTTTAAAATTCCTTAGAGTAACATTAAGAGACTATCTGGTTTATGTCAGTTAAGATCAACTGCTCCCTGTGTAGGTTCAATTCAATTCTGTAAATTTTAAGTAGCCACAGTTATTTAAGCATTATTTCATATATGCCTGACGGTAAATATTAGACACATAGAAAGTAGGAATAACCTCATCAACTTTTTTGATTTCTTAAGCAGCCTATTTAGAGATTAACTGAATCCAAATGGGCTTGAGGATCTACTTTTTAAATAACTTATTTTCATTTAAAAATATATATTGTTGATATTTCACAGAGTTGCTACATATGAAAAAAATTGGTGACTCATATCACAAATGGAAAAAACAAGATATAATATTCATTAAGAAGAAGGCATCTCTCCTTATGTGTGTGCTAGTGGTAAGTAATGACTATATGACCAAAAGTGCTCTTCATTATTTAAAATATATCAACCAAATTAAATAATTGATTTCAGACAGTAAATGACTTCTCAAATGCAACTTTCTTTGTTTTATTTTCTTAGTTAAATACAAGTTAATATTAGCTTAATTTGGAAATTTTATTTTCAAAACTAATGAAAAAAATCAGTATTTAAGGAATACCTACCATGAATATATTAGAATAACCATTTATATCTTTCAATATTATTTCTACTTTTATATCAAAAATCCAGTCAGTTTTTAAAGAATACATTATTTTTAGGAAAATAAATGATATGATCAGAGTCTGCCTTTACTTATCGTATAAATAATCCTTAATTTAATTAACTTTGTCTATCATCAGTTTAACTTATAAGGGAAAAAAAGTGAAATGATATCATATACTAAATCCCCAGTGCTCATAAACACTTAGCTTTTGATTTACAATGAAATCACAATTCTCCATTTCATGTTCCCTCTGCCTCTGGCATTGCATGAGAGACCATAGGGCAATATATGCCCTACGACATAATATAGGATATAATTGAAAGGTTTCTATTGATGCTGTAAATCACAAGTAGTTCTGCTGAAGCAGTTTATGAATAGCAGTAAAACACTAAGACTGGATTATATCATAAGAATCATGTACCAAATACAGGTATTATTATTTGTAGTTGAGGATAAAGCATTACAAAACATGTATATGGAAATATAATTTTCCTTCGTATTTACAGCTTCTTTAATTTTTATGCAAGAATATGTGTTTTTAGGAAAAATAAGAAGCCCCAGGCTGTAGAATATATGTCATTCTGGAAAAAGCTTTGGGGTACCCTGAGAGTAGGCTATCATAGGACATATTCTGACAGGTCATCTATAACCCAACTGCTAGAAGCACAAAGGACTATATACGCATGGCCTACCAGTAAACTTCATAAGGTTCATTGGTACACAGTTAAGGAGAGAACACCACAATGACTATGACAGTGCGAAGCTCTCAAAATTAATTGAATAGTGTAAAAGATTAATCAACATAATAGTGCTCTTAGGAGAAAATCAGCATTATATTTTTTTCCCACTACATTGACCAGTTTTTTATTGACATAAAGCCATTCTAAAATGGAAACAACATGTCTTTACAAATTTCTATTCTGGAAAAATAAAACGACTATGCGAGTTCTTCAACTGTTCTGAGTACATCTTTAATGATGAAGAGAAATTCTTGTTGTCTAGGTTTTTAGCTGTATCCTTCTGTTATTATGAATAAATTGTCCTCATGACAAAACCAGATGGACTGGATTGATGCCAAACAGTTCTTGCATCTGATATTTAATCTTCTTCTAAAAAAAAAACTAAAGTAACAGTGGGGTATTGTGAATAATTTAAAAAATATTCTAGGTAGGTCTTTTCATGCTTGAGATTAATTTCCCAAGAAAATTTCTACATAGGTTAAGACTTAAGTACCTTCTACCGTTCTCTCTCAGGCATTTCCAAGAGATAGCCATCAACTCACAAGTTTCCCAAGAATCAAATAGGGCACTACAGTTTGACTGTTGAATTATCACCTCTCAGAATCATATCCTATCATGTTAGGCTTGCTGCTTCCATATTTTCTTTGCTACAGAAACAAATGTATCCCAATATTATTCTTTCAGACACTATAGTAATTGACTACTTAATAAACTATGTGCATTCATTTTCAAAGGTAACCATTCCTCCAATAATAACTATGTTGTTATAAATTATTTTCCAGTGACTTTTGTGGAATACTTCTACAGTCAACTATTTTACTTCTGTGGAATAGTTCTAGAGACAAAGATTAAATATGAAAGCAAGTAGAATGTTCAGTTGAAAATGTACAAGCAAATGTTAGCACTAAATTTGAATTGGTTGGGCACTGAAGTACATGTACCCTGAATACACACACACACACACACACACACACGCTCCACATTCACACATATCACTAAGTACTATAAATATATATACATATACATATATACACACACAACTGTATATATGAAGGAACTGTTTTGAGTCAGAGACTCAATCCTGTCTTCAACTGACATGTTAAGACTACCAGGTAAACATAAACAGCCTGACTCAACTCTTTATCAACAATGAAAGAACACCAAATTACAGTATTCTCATTACTGGTTACTACAAAAACCACAAACACCTTCTTGTTTGCTCCCTATTGGTAATTAGGAAAATAACAAGAGATTCTTATTAATTTTTACAAACACCCTACTCTGCAACTTCTTATCTGAAGACTCTTGTCAACCAGTCCAAAAAAAAAATTTCAAAACAAATGACCTAAGCTTAGAACAATTTCCTGCCTGGTCCTTTAAAATTCCCCTACTCTATCCATGACCCTGGTGAAATATACCTTGGGACTACCTTATGGTTGTGGATCCAAATTATAATTCCTGTTATCAAATAATTCCTTGACTATATTATAGTCTGATTCCTTTTTTTCTTGGTTGACATATATAAGACTTAGGAAAACTTAAAACATCACAATAGGGCTAAGAGCAAGATTTCATAAATCAGACAACTTGGGCTCTTTAGAATTGTTTTTGAGAAATACAGAAATTATTTCTTAAAGAGCTATTCTTACACTATCCCCTGATAGTGTAAGGGGTTAAGCACTACACTGTGAAGAAGCCTCAGCCACTGCAGCATAAATTTGATCCCTGGCCAGGGAGGTGACCCACATGGCACAGCAGAACTCTCCTGCCTCTACCACTGCCCCCCCTCTGCAGTGTACTTCAGTCAATCTGCCTATTCTGCTCCCCCCTCCATCTCTGGTAAATCCTCTTACCCCCTACACACCTCTGGCCTGTATCCCCGTTCTTGTCTGCATAAATAAATCTCAAAGAAAAGTTTTTTTTTTTTTTTTAAAAAAAGAACTATTCTTTAGGAAGCACAAAATTTAAACAATATCTCAAAATATATACACAAATTTTTACACAGTAAATTTCTGAATTATCATAATCCTTGTTCCTAAAAGATGGACTTTCTCAGTTGAAAACCTAAGATGTTTACCAAGGATTTTCCACTTATCTTGGGCTGAACTTTAAATTCATTGTGGTATTCTCTGCCCCCTGAAACAGAGGAAGAGGAACTTGTTCCTCACAAAGTTTTCTTAGAATTCTTAGGATCAACTTGTCTCAATGGGAAATCTTAGATTGAATACTCCTATATATATGTGTGTGTGTATATATATATGTTTATATATATATAAAGACATAAAATAAGAACTATATATATGTGTGTGTATATATATATAAAGACATAAAATAGGAACTAAAAAGGGTGAAACTGCTTCTAAGTATGTCAACTGCATAAGGTAGAAAGTGACTTTTTTTTTTAAAGATTTATTTATTTATGCATACAAGAGCCGGGGTACAGGCCAGAATTGCGGGAGGTTAGAGGAGTCGTCAGAGACACAGTGTGGAATAGAACAGGCAGATTTACCAAAATACACTGCTGAGGGGAGCAGCGGGTGAGGCAGGAGAGGTCTGCGGAGGCACCATGTGGGGCCCCTCCCTGGCCGGGCATCGAACTCTTGCGCTGCTGTGCCGCAGATGCTCCACAGTGAGGCGCTCAATCCACTGCCCCACCAGGGATGCCCCACAGTGACTTTTTGAATGAAATTTGAACTGACAATTGCTTTGTAAAAATTCAGAGTTAAAAGATACTGGTAAGTCACATCTGGATTTTTGACAAATAGAAACGGTGAGATAATACATGCTATTGCGTTAAACCTTAAGTTTTGGTGTAATTTTTTATATAGCAATAAGGGAATAATAAGGAAACTTTTACAAACTGGTAAAAGCAGTATATGAGACACCCATAGCAAATACATTTAATACCTGTCTGTTCACAGATAACATATTAATCTATGTAGAAAACATACATTATAAGCTACTAGCACTAATAAGTGAGATGAGCAGGGTTGCATGATAAATTGAAGATAAACTTAGAAAAATTATATTTATATATACTAGAAACAAAGAAAATCAGAAGTTGAAACAAAAATATATTCAATAGCATCAAAAACTTAGGAATGAGTATGACAAAAGATATGTACTGTTTACACATTGAAAACTACAAAAAAAACTCAAAGGGGCTTAAATAATGGGGAGATATACTATCTTCATGGATAGGAAGGTTCATTATTGTTAAGCTGCTTTTTATACCAAAATTGATCTATATATTCAAAACAATCCTAGTTAAATTTTCAGCTGTCTACTTACAAAAACTGATCATCTAATTCTAAAATTCATATGGCAATGTAAAGTATATTGAAAAAGAAGGGAAATTTTCTCATACCTATGCTCTATGTTTTTGAGACATAAAACACGCTAGTTCAGTCAGTATAGCATTTTATATAAATTAGCCAAAGAGAATGAGAGTAGAATAAAGCCTAGAAATACATTTATAAATATATGGAAAATGATTTTCAACAGAGATGCAAAGACAACTCAGCAGTGAAAGGTTTCTCTTTTCAAATACTGGAAAATTAGATATCCATATGCATAAAATAAAAAGAAATAAAAATTTTAACCAACCATAACAAAAAAAAAACTGAACAAATACCCCCATTCCCATAGAAATATGAATAGACTGAACTTCCTTCAACTGATAAATGTAATTTTCTAATAACTTACTGTAAATGTCACACTTATTGATAAAAATACATAGCTATTTCTATTACTAAGCACAGTTCTAAAAAAATTAGAATTTCCACAAGTATAAAATGAAATTGCAGCTGGGACTACATCAAACTTAAAAGCTACATCAAACAGCAAAGGACACGCTAACCAAAACAAAGTGACAACCCCCCAACTGGGAGAAAATCTTTGCACACAACATTACTGACAAGGGACTTATCACACAGATCCACAAAGAACTAACCAGAATAAACAAAAACAAAGGGAACAACCCAGTCCAAAAACGGGCAAAAGAGCTAAAAAGGCAATTCTCCAAAGAGGACATGCAAATGGCCAACAGGCATATGAAAAAATGCTCAACTTCT